>JAOTQJ010107622.1:0-11234 GCA_025642045.1 Solanum sejunctum | reverse complement strand
GTTAGCAAGTTCCTTGAAATCACTTTTATGTGTGAAGTTGAGCAATTTTGACAAATTTCATAAACGAATAACTTCTTTGTTTCAAAGATGAACAATTTGTACATTACTAAGTTTTTGAAATTGGTTTTCATGCATGTGATTCTCATGACTCTGTTCGTGCCCTTTTGGCCTCGTTCACCGATTCCCAGGCCGATTATTCTGTGCGTATGTATAATTATATGTATATATGTATATGTATTTCGAAGTAGGTTGGATACGGCAGGTCGGTTTGCTCATGGGCCGACTTTGCTTAGCTTGGAGACATAAGGAGCTGGGCTTGGGATGGCATCATGACATGTGAGTGCTGGTCCAAGTTTGCCCCGGCTCACGGGAGTGTGTGGCACTGTCGCCTCGGCTCAATAAACGGGCATGATGACCTTTATGCATTACGATATGTGAACGCTTGGCGTCGTTGCCCTGGTTCACCTATCCTATGACGTGAGTGTTTGGCAGCTGTTCGCCTCGGCTCACTTGGGCTTCAGTTGGGACTTATGTTGGAGTTGTCGAAGATTTGAAATTTCTGGTGTTAGGCTATGGTATGGCGCAAGTTTAGAGGTCGCCATCGTTCCCGTCCGGCATTCATTATTTTGATACTTTAAATAAATAATTATTTTGATGTTTTCATATAGGTTTGACTTATATATTTTATCCAAATTATTACTCTCACTTATATTTCATATTTTTTGCTTTACATATTCGGTATATTTTTCGTACTGACCCCCTTCCTTCGGGGGGGAGAGGGAGGGCTGCATTCATACCCACAGGTACCAACGTACAGGTTAGAGAACCATCTGCCTAGTATCTCTATCTGCCGTTGACGTGCTCCCTTTGCATCAGGAGCAGATCTTTTGGTATATAATATACACATATTTTTTGTATTTTGAATTTGTATATATATTCGAGGGTATAACAGGGCTCTGTCCCATCTGATGATCCAGTTTGTGTGTTTAGAGGTCTGTGGATACATGTGGGTGTGGGAACTGTGTTGGTGTGACTTCGTTTGTATGATATGTTTGTTGGGCGGTTCTGTCGCAGCGGTGACCTTGTCAGCCCGCATATATATATGAATATTAATGTTTGCTATTGGGTGGGTTCGCTGTTTACAGGTGCGGTTAGTCAGTAAAACAGAGGTACCTCTGCCGAAATTGTGATAAATTTCTTAGCCATTATAAGTTGATCCGATTTAGTGTTTGTCTGGGTGCCAAATCGGCACTAGTTATGATCCCTGGGTTGGGTCGTAACAGATATCTTAGGGAAAGGGATTAACATGGATTCACTTAGCATAAGCACACAATGACTAAGGGGCGGGTAACTATGACTCACACTATGGGGGCAATTCTGGACTTAGGATCTTCTATATTTCTATATCAAACATACGCATATAGCATAATTCCCACAATCAAAATATAATGGCCATAACCACAAGATAACCATAATCACAAGGTTCATATACAACACATAACACATAGATCTGACGAGAGTTTACAATATATCTAACAATGCCTCTGGTCATAAGATAGGACTAGGTTAAGATATGTTCTAGGCTCACACTTAAAGTATAGATAACATAAAAAAGAAACAACTTAAAGTAGAGGAATCGTGGCTTATCCTTGGAGGATAGGACTCACCACATAAATATCTCAAAATCCGATCTAGCAATAGAATGGTGGATGAAAATAATCTCCGGTACCTACATGGTGAGATATGTAGGCAAACATAGTGTTAGTAAATTTGAAATGCACTAAGTATGTGGGGTGCAATGCATATAACTTACCAAAACCTGCATACAATGCTAGATTACAAGGGCATATAATATAGGAAGAAATATATATGTAAAGCAAGGAATGTAACATAACGAGATGCTATGAAATTCATGATGCATAAAATGCAAGTGATGCTCATATATATAGGGGAGACCTCAATCGACATGAATAAGACCAAGCGAGTTATTACTTGGAATCCCGATGAAATTCCCTCATCGATAAAGAGGTGGTATACTTGCCAAAGATAAACCATACTTCACCTTATGGGCACCCCCATTTCGTATAAAGTAACCTTCTATATGGGCACCCAATTTCAGATAGGATTTTCACATGTAGCACACTATATCATATAACAGAGTTTTTACTTCTTACAGACACCTGCATTTTGGAGACAACTTTCCTTATGGGCACCCCATTTTGGAAAGAAACCTATGCTAGGCACATAGTTCAAGGAAAGAGAGAGAACCCTCTTTCTATTGATGATAAGTCATCATCCCACAAGTGTCACGACCCAAGCCTAGGGCCTAGACATGACACAGGGCATGGGGAACCTGAAGGGACCCCAAGCAAGCCTCTTAATATATCATTACACATCCTTGGTCACAATAACAATAAAATAACAACAAGATATAGTAAGTAGGGATAACTGGGGCTAAGGGACATATTTCATACCATAAACAACAAGAGTCAAGAGAGAGTCAAAGCTTATAACATTACACATGACATGTCCAACAACACCTCTACTACATAGATAAGAGCGAGGGCCAAGATAAGCAACCGGGCTCACACACATAATCAACATTTACATAAAAGAAAGGTAATCTTAGAACATAGCATGAGACAATAATCAACGTCCCCGTAATGGAGGACTCACTAACTAGCTTGAGTGAAATCGTACTAGCCATATGGATGAAGATGCTCAAAGGAGGCTCCAGTTCCTACATGAGACATCATGTAGGCATAAAGTATACATTAATACATTTAAATATATAAAGTATATAAAATGCAACACAACAAATGATAAGCACCATAATCAAAATGCATAACATAAGAAATGAATAAGCATATAGCAATATGACATGTATGAATGATGCTTGAAGTAAACCATATTTATATAGAACATTGTACATATGTAAGGCGAGATTATTATGAGTGCATATCCAGGGCGTAGCACCCCTTTGGAGAGGTGAATAAGGTATGAACTCTCAATCGGTTGATGAGGTATAAATCCCCAAACATGGTTGATGGAGTACAAACCCCCAAACGTGGTTATTAAGGTACAAATCCCACGACATGGTTTCACAGGCCTACCATCTCCCGAGTGAGGCAATCGAGGTACAAACACCTCAATATGATTGCATGGGCCTACCACCTCCCACGCTCGATGATCGGGGTACAAACCCCTCAAAATAGTTACCCAGCCCTACATCCCCCCCGAGTGAGGCTTGGTCATTTTCCCGACAGCATAAATATAATATCATATACATAAATTTCTTTCATTATCATATAGTTATTCAACTCATAAGACATGCATTAGACCTTCAATTACTTAAGAAATCATAATCCAGATATTTTATCAAACATTTGGCAAGTGTGTAGTGCTAGTGTAAAACCATACATTTCAAGAGTAAAATCATGCAAGCAACTTCATTGTGAAACCATCAATAGATACTTGGAAACACCCTCAAGAAATATACATAAAAGCCCTTGATCAAATCTTACAATAGACCTTAGATTTATAAGTCAGAACATGCTAAAACAACTATATTTTCATGAAACCCCAATATAGTGTGCAACGAAAGTCATGATATATAAGACCCATGAGTAAATCAACTTTAAATCATGCAATTTTACATAAAAGAAAGCTTGGGTATCATGGTGAAAGGAACCCATGAAAGAAACCCACTTACCTTGACTTTTGGAGAATCCTTGAAGAAGATTGGAGATGGAGACTTGAAGCTTGAAAGATAACCTTGAGATCCTAATGTGTTTTGAGACTTGAACTTAGGAGTGAAATATTTGATAAGTATTTGAGTGAGTATTTAGGAGTGTCTTAAATGATATGAGGGTGAAATAAAGCTCAATATAGATATTTTCACGTTTGGGAATACTTAGGCCCAAAATTCAAAAGTCTTGGACTGAACTTGAAAAACTACACAAAATTTACACTAAGGCGATGAGACAAGGGCGCGGAAACCTTACTGGAATTTAATTTTTGGGAAAATGAAATTGCAATTTGTTTGCTCTAAAACCAGGGTTAGACCCATCTCCCAATTAACTTGACCCCCTGAACAAGAATATGAAATCGAATTTTTGATATCACATATATATTTTGAGATATATTGAAATTATGAATCTGAGCACTTTTAAGGCACTTTTTCAGGCACTTATTGGGGTCATTTCAACAAAAATACTTATAATATACGTAGTTATACATGCATTCAAAGAGATACAAGTTTTGCCAAAAATATTTCAATCTACAAATGGGGCTTAAAAGCCAAACATCATTCACAATAACCCATACTTAGGCTCAAACGCCAAAACATAGCTTATAGTCATAATAATTATACATAGGAATAGCTCATTCACATAATCGGAATGGTGCAAGCATTCAAAATGCTCCAAGAGCCACAATCATAGACATGTATGTGGTCACATTCTTGTCATGACCAATATCTTATTAAAATCATATCATAGAACATAATTGGACTTAACCCATTTCATAATTTTCATAAATCTCCATAATAATGAGATGCATATGGTATACATGAAATGAGAGTGATAAGGGTAATTTAGATTCATTTTAAAATTAACATATTATATGAAATTCAATTGAAAACATAATTAAATCTACATTTGAAATCATGATATAATCACCCATGACTAAACAAGCCTTAAAAAGGAACATGCATATTCATAATTCATAAACCCAGAGTAATTCACCATATAAAAATTCAAATCAGCTTAAAATCATCAATTCAATACTACCCATGCATTAATAGAATTTTAGAAAACATAATAATCAAAACCTCAATTTAAAGTAACCCAAATTTTATGAAAATTGCTTGAAAATAATTTGGTTATCATCGATTGAAAGAAAATCAAGGATTAACCCACATACCTTCACCAAGATGAAGAAATCCCAAAAGAATTTGAAGAAGAATTAAATTTGTCTTTATTCTCAAGTTGAAAATCTTCAAGAACTCTTGAGAGGATTTGAGAGAGTCTTTTGAATGAGAGAGAGTGAATATGAATAATGTGATTAGGGTTTTAGGTCATTATAAGGTCCTTATATAGTATAGGAGATCCTAAAAGACCAATAGAAATAACCTAATTTAAGGAAACACCATTAATGAATGGAATTAATAAGAAAAACCCTATATACCCTTGCACACGAAAATGAGCATAACTTCTTCACTCGAACTCTAAATGATGTGAACCTAAGTGAGATTTAAAGCTCATTCAAAAATCTTTCATTTGATTGGCTGTGGCCCACCCAGTTCCTCCTGTGCTAAGAGATATGATCACTTAAAGTTGACCCTTCAATCGGTACTTGTGAGAAACTTAGCCAATGAAATTCCTTTGAACTAGGCATGATATAGGAGACTAATGATAGCCTTAAACAACATGAATAACCTTGATTTGAAGGTTTGAAAGTGAAATTAGCTTGAGCTTGAAGATCCCATGCTTAGACGGGAAAATCGAGAAATTGGAACTATAGCTTGACACTTACAAAACTTGGTGAAGTCAAGCTCCACAGTTTGCCACACGGCCCATGTGGAGCTGCATGTTTCATGTGGTGTACCTATATACAAACGCTTAGTAAAAACAATACCTCCGATGCACACTTTGAAGGCTATACGACTGGCCATACGATCGGTGCCAAGCCTCACGGCTCGTGTGACTAGCCGTACGCCAACCCTTAGGCCAAAAATTATTTGTTCAAGCCTAAGGCAATTCACACGGCACTCCACACAGTCCGTGCAGTGTCATATGGCCCGTGTGAAGTCCAAGTGTGATGAGTCTTAGTTCAAAAATCCTACACCAAGCCCACTCAAACATAGATTACTAAAAGCAACCTAACAATATGACTTTGTTTAGACCGATATATTACTAGCATGCATTATAAATGTATAACATATTCATGACTATCCACAATCTGGACAAAAATAATTTTTCTTTGGGATGATTATTTTGCATAGATATAACATGTTTGCATGTTCAAAATAAGTAAAATTTCTAATAATAGAGGTTACTTTGGCAACATATTATTTTCAATTTATTTACTTAGAACTTGAAACATAAATAAAATAATAGTCCCAAAATAAAATTATTTCTCCAAAATTATAGGAGGATTAATGCCTATAATACTAAATGGCACGTCACTTTAGGGTAATTTTCAAACTAAGGGACTATTAGATTGCCCGCAAGTTCTCTACATATGTGCAGGTATACATTTATGCACATACATTTCTCATCCAAGAACTTGTGATCTTTAATGGACAATAAAATTAATTATCATTATTTTAAAGATGCTACAACAACTTCTCCAATGATATACACAAAAAAGAAGAAACAATTATAACCATAAAAGAAAATATTATTTCATTAGAATTAAAAAGATAAAACTTTTTATTTTGTTTTGTTTAAAATCCTTTAAACAACAAAAGCTTCCTCCGAAAATAAAATAAAAATTCGGCCACTTTGCTGCAAAATAATAATTAATATTTTTTTCTTCTACTATTCGAGTTCCAAGAAAGAATTGTTAACAATGAGAAATACAACTCTTGAAAGAAAAGAATAAAATAAAATTCTCTCAAATTATTCTTTTACATTAAGTTAATGTTAATAATTATTTTAATCAATAAGATAGAGTGTTGCTTTAATTTGAAATAATCTTCTTCCAATACAAACAACTAATCTCTTCTTAAAATCCAAACATCCATACATCTTATTGGACATGGTCATGAAATCAACATTCGTGCCGCTTAAAACTTGAAAAAATATTATTTACAGAATTGTTAAGAAGATTAATTTTTTTATCTTATTCCATTAAATATCATTGCTTCAAAATTACTTTTTCACACTGCCATATGTCACTTTGTGGCAAAACCAAATAGATAAGAAAAAACAAAAATAGAGAGTTCCTCACTTTTGATATTATTTAATTATTCAACCAAGATATAATATCTAATGATTTAACATGTGTTTGCTCTAATACCACTTGTTAGAAAATGTTAAAGACATTAAAGATATCATCCAGGATTACAAGTAAATCATTAGTCAGAGATTCAAATGCATAAGGATACTAACCTTTTTCCATTGCAAGAATCTTGATTTAAGAAGACAAGATCTTCTAAGTGTTGATACTGCTGTTAATCTCTTGTTTATTCTCCTTTATCAGGTAGAAAAGGAAGAGCTTAATATCTGACTTAGGGACCAGATCCTTATATAACCAGTCAAGTACCTTTTCAGGTTTAGTGGGTACCATTTTACTTAGCCTCCATTAGACTTAAAAAAAGGTTCATGGTCTTTCATATTATCCAAATTAAACAAATAAAATAAATATTTAACCGTAAGGACCAAAACTTTAATATTTTGTTACATCTTACAATGGGATACTTTAATGATAGCATACCTACATATAATAAATTGATATATGAGTCCATAAAATAGAAATTACTAACATATTGGGGTCATAGCCCCATGCCCACTTATGTGTGAAAACACCCATACTTAGCCATTTTTCAACTCTATATCCCTCAACATCCTAACAAAAACCTCTCCAAGACTTAACCAAATATCTCATTCAAATTTCAAGGATTTTAAGCTTAACTCTAGAACTCAAGAATTCTCTTCAAGCTCTAAGTTCTCCTCAAGCTAATCTTAAGAAAACCCAAGTTTGAGGTATGTGGGTTTCATCCATTGGATCCTTTCACCCATGGAGCCTAAACTTTCTTTTTTTCTAAAAAATGAAAATTGTATGTTTTCAAGTCGTATTACTTATGGTATCTCCTATTATGAAATATGAGCATAATTTATGTTGGTTTTTTTTTTATCAAGTATTGTAGTTTACTCACGAATATGTATTTTAAACTTACACTATGAGTTGATCTTTGTCTATTTATACTATGCATATTTTGAGCTATGAAACTATGATCTATTGTGAGTTTGATGATAGACTTCAAGGTACCATACATGAGGGTTTTACTACATATTGGTGGGTTAATTTGCATTAAGTTTTCTCATCTTATTTCACGCTTTAATTGCATAATTTTGAACTTGTATCATGAACCCACCAAGTGTTTGATAAAATATCAAGTCAAGAATTCACAAGTTATTGATGATATAATTCATGATTTACAAGTGAAGTGACTTAATAATGTTTAAGAGCTTTCAAATATGTATCTAATTCATGAAATTATCTATGATTATGCAAGTATCAAGTTAAGCCCCATTTCAAGATTTTTACCTCTTATGAGCCATTCATGTTAAAGAAAGGGTTCATGTATGATTCTGATCTACTCTTATGTTTTAAGTTAGGCTCACCATTAGAGGTAAAGCATGTTTATGAGCTACTCAAGTCATGTTCTTACAAGCTATTCATGTTATGATTAAAGTATGATTATTTTAAGTATTTCGTGGGATTAGACTTAGCATCGATGGATTGGATGTCGACTTGGAATATCTTCAAGGGTCTATACTTCTTTCCTCAAACTATATACCAACATATGATTATACTTTACCATTGCTATAATAGTGGATACATTTAGTGCACTTTATCATGAAATCCACTATGAAATAGGATGGGTTACCCTAAGGAGGGTTACTTATCCAAAATGGGACGGGATCTCGTAAGGTCAAGTGTGATTTACCTTGGCATTTAGACCACCACTTTACTGATGAGGATTAATCATCAAAATTTCAAGTTGTAGCTCGCTTGGTCTTACTTTTGTCTATCAGGGTATCTTCCCACACTATCTTTTTTACTTTTGTTATTTTAAGACTTTTTTTATCAAACATTTATTAACTATGAGAGTGTGCCTAGAAAGTGTCTTGACCTCCACTTCATTCCATGTTAGAGGTGTTGTTGGACATTATGATGTACTTATGCTTGAGTTTGACTAGTTAGTACTTTAATCATTATCAAAGACTTCCTTAGTGTCGCTTCCCTTTTTATTATATCCCTTACTTTTGTTTACTTTGCTTTCGCACCCAGGATGTGCAATTGACATGATAAGAGCTTGTTTGGGTCCTTTTGGGTTCCCATTCACCGTGTTATATATAGGCCCTAGGCTTAGATCATGACAAATATGGTATAAGAGCACTAGGTTGTTAATGATCCTCAAAATCTAACACACCACATCGATTAGAGTCTTATTCATTGTTGTGAAGCATACCACAACTATGAATGGGAGTCTATGAGGCATTTTAAGAAATATTTCACTTTTTCATGATCTATGTTATGCGGCAGAGTTAAATCACCTAAGGTTTATTACTGATCCCTAACCATTATGTTTAAGAATATCTCTCAAACTACTCATAATGGTAGGCAAAGCTGTGCCCATCTCTCTCTTGGGGGGTCAACTTACCAATAGTGATATGTCGAATGCAGAGGTTCCTAATGCTCTATAGCTATTGGTCATAGTTATAACCGCTCAACTCAATTAACAAGAAGATGCTCCCGAGACTTCAAGGGATAAGAGGAGGGAGGGTGAGGCTAAGAGGGTCCAAGTTGGTGGTGTCTCATCTTCTACTAGTCTACCGATTCACAAGTACAAGAAGAAAAGGATTTCTTTTGTCACTTGCCAAAGGTATGACAAGAAACATCAAGGGAGGTCTTTGTTAGAAGTTGAGGGTTGTTTAAAGTGCTGCAGTATTGGGCATAAGATGAGAGATTGCCTGGTGGACTCAAAGTAAGGGAGAAGAAGGGTCCAAATTGAAGATGGCAATGCTGGGATGACGCCCTCTAGGTGCCAAAATATGGGATAAACAATAATGGCACATGTTGGAGGAACACAGGTGCATTCTATCGGTGTGGCAAGATGGGCTATAAGATTGTTGATTGCCCATATGTTCAAAGAAAAGGCAAGGGTGTTGGTGTTCAAGCTTCTCCTTCATGCTACATGTGTGGAAAGTACCATCCGAGAGATTATTTGGTTGGTTCAAATATGTGTTTTGAGTTTGGTACAAAGGATTATGAGTCGAGATATTATCAATGGGTTACTACAGATTATAAGGATGATCATTAACATTCTCAACCATACCCCTCTAGGGGTTACTAGACTTGGCATGGCGCTTTATAGGTATGTTAAAGGTTTTTGATTTTGATGTGAATGCATTGATGGACCCGGGTGCCACTCTTTCTTTTATTACCCCTTTTTATTGGTAAAAAGTTTCATATATGTCCCGAAATGTTATGTGAACTGTGTGACATGTCAACCCTCATTGGTGAGTCCATTCTTACTATAAGAGTCTATAGAAATTGTCCCGTATTCATATTTCATAGAGTCTTAACTTGTGATATTGTTGAACTTGACATAGTAGATTTTAATATTATTCATGGGTTGGATTGGTTACATGTATATTATGTCTCCATTTATTGTAAAGCCTATAGGGTGAAACTTCAATTCCCTAATAAGGCCATTCTTAAGTGGGAAAGCCGTAATATGGCGATAAAGAGTAGATTCATCTCTTGTCTAAATCCTAAAGGTTGATTTCTAAGGGTTGCCTCTATCATCTTATGGGGGTTAGGAATGTGGAGTCTAAATTCCTTCTTATTGTGTTGGTTCCAATAGTTAGTGAGTTTCTTGATGTTTTTCCCAATGAGCTTCCTGTTATTCCTCCCAAAAGGAAAATAGATTTTAGTATAGACCTCTTTTTTGATATACAACTTAATTTCATTCCTCCTACCGTATTGCCCCGATAGAGTTGAAGGAGTAGTTGAGGGATTTATAGTAAAAGGGTTTTATAAGGTCCAGTAAGTCACCTTGGGTGCACTGGTGTTGTTTATGAAGAAAAAAAAAGATGTTTCTCTTAGAATGTTGATTGATTACCGGCAACTAAATAGAGTTACCGTAAAGAATAAGTACCCTATACCAAGGATTGATGAGCTTTCTGATCAACTTTAAGGGGCTAGTCACTCTTCTAAGATTGATCTCCAGTCTGAGTATCACCAAGTGAAAGTGAGGGAGTGTGACATGTCCAAGATAGCCTTCTAGACTAGGTATGGGCACTTTAAGTTTGTGGTTATGTCCTTTGGGTTGAATAATAGACCGACTATATTTCTGGATCTCATAAATAGGATTGTTAAACCCTACCTTGCCTTGTTTGTGGTGATTTTTATTGATGATACCTTGATTTATTTTCATAGTAAGGAGAAACATGTGAATCACATGAGGGTGGTGTTGCAAATCTTGAGCTTCCTCATTC
>JAOTQJ010107611.1:0-11235 GCA_025642045.1 Solanum sejunctum | reverse complement strand
CAGAATACACACCTATCATAGGCATTAGCCCATATCTAATCCTTATAAGGCCTTTTTGTAGTTCAATAGTACCAGACTCAGCTACTATAGTGATTATAGCTAGTACAATCATCAATACAGCGATTGCCATATCACATCATCATATACGACAAATATTTAGTTTAACCAGCCATATATAACACATACTCAGCGACTCAATCTCTCAACTACTACATAGTATTAGCATCATACTACTCACATATGTAAATACGGGTTTAGATAGGTATCCATACCAATCACGTGGCATAAGATACATTTAACGCTCAATATGTCAACTCACTACTTAATAGTACTAACAACTAGCTAGTATGAAATATATAACTATTATAGAGTCCAAATAGTAATCACACTCTCCAACCATCAAGTATAGCATTTAACAGAAAGTAATCAAGATATATAGATTACAGATAGTCAGAATCACAACGACATAATATAGGGTTCTATGTCAAAGGGCCCAAAAAGTTAACCCACCATTTAAAATAGCCAAATATATGCACATAAATAGCATCAGTGCTTAACTTACGTATGTCATCCGCTAACTCACCCTTACATTCCTTATCAGAAGCATACACAACCTGAGCAGTGTTAAAACCACAAACAGAACAAATGCAGGTATCATAGAGTCCAAATAATAATCATAGTCTTTGCATCATTTATAAATATATATATATATACACACACACACACACTCTCTTTACTCAAGGACCTCTAACAACAAATTGACTCTCACTACACATTTCAACTCAATCTAGAGGTATGGAAATCCTAGTCTACTTGGAAGGTGAATCCATGCACTTTACATCATTCGATATGCATTTTTCTCCCTGATGACCTCCAAATGTGGCCAAGCCATCAAAATATGAGTCACAATATCAATATAGCAGTTTTGACGATAATATCTAAAGAAATTGGGGAAGATGCGTTAAATGCGACTAAAATGGGGAAAAATGAGCCCACACCTAAAATACCAAACTAGCTCCCCTAAAATAATCTCTACGTCACCTCGAGTCTATACCCAGAAATTGTGCTCCAAACGAAGCTAATAAGAGTCAGAAACACTCCAGAAACAAATGACATTTCTTATCAGAAAAAAACATAATACAATAGCTTCTGCGTCAATATTCTAAAAAATAAGACCAAATTAACATAATCCATATATACCATGGAGTAAGTCTCAAAAATTAGTATAGTTTAGACCCAAATTTACTAAATTCAAATAAGAAATGGAGAAGATATAGCAATTCAAAATTTCCCAAAAAAAGAACATAACTGCAGCTAAAATAGTATTTTCGCATCAAACGAAGCTCTATCAATTAATTATAATATTATCACAATATGTGTCTCATAAAAACACACAAAATAGACTCAAAGTTTATGAAACTTTAACTTAAAATAGATAAGAAATCACAAAACAAAGTTTTCAAATAGACATCCAATATCACAGCAGGAAAATGTCGAATTTGACCTCCAACGACATGCTGAATTCAATTTTTAAAGCTCTCATATCATTCCTCTCAAAAAATTATACAAGTTAACCTTTTTAATCACTCAAATAAGATAAAAACGAGAGAGAAATTACATTGGAAAATCATACCTTTGGGCTATGCATTTTTCTAAAAATTTCTTTCTAGATTTATAAGTAAATTCTTTTCTGTTGAACCAACTGCCACATGGTACTCCTTATTTGGGCCACGTTAGTACCATGTTTTAATTTTTAGTAATTTCTCAAACTTAATTTTTATGGTTTAACTTTATTCAAAGTTAAAAAAATACAATCATATATGAAAATCTGATAAAAATGACATTCTGGACTCTACGGTGTAATCAAAATTCCTACTGCAGGTCCCATTAGGATCAACATCTATTTAGGGGGCCAAAATATACCCAGAAGCCTTGGAAAACAAATGAAAGGTCCTTCTCAACCAAACTCAATATTTTAGATCCAATAGTACAATTGGAATTTCCATTTGGACATGTTTACCAAACTCAATAACTTTAGTTGACTAAAGTTAACTATTGATCCATTCTTGAGGCTAAATTTATAAAACTCGATAAAATATTCATGGAACCAAAGAAATAACTTAGAGGGTCATTAAACGTATGATGACTATTATGGATGTAATTGACTGATTGAACAACAAGGAAAAGGGTCTAAAGCCCCTACGTTTGGCATGATTATATTAGTTGTTTACTATGGTTTCTAGTTAACATGTGAGCGGTACTGATGGTTAAGGTTCAGTGACACCACCGACTGATTGAGCAGGCTACTTGGAAGATAGAGGCAAACATACGCGAGTAGTACCCAATTGAGCCTTCAGGTATGCCTTTGTCTATACTTTCATGGAAAAAAGTTCTATTAGTAGGGGATGTTGTAATGATCCTCCAGGCCATTTTGGTGTTTTATGAATATTTGATTAGTTGAGTATTTGTATAGTGACCCCCGATAACTTAGGTGTCTGAATACTATTAGTGTGGTTATCGAATGAATAATTTGAAAAATTATGCAGCTTATCAAGTTAAATGAGAGAGTATAGCGATATAATAAATTTTCATGTAAAATCTTACTAAATAGCCTCATAGTGGAATTCTGACAGTTTCCTCAGTTCTGGAATGGCTAAATTAGGCTATGTACATGTTC
This sequence comes from Solanum sejunctum, assembly GCA_025642045.1. NCBI lineage: Eukaryota > Viridiplantae > Streptophyta > Magnoliopsida > Solanales > Solanaceae > Solanum > Solanum sejunctum. Next base: position 8,558 of record JAOTQJ010107611.1, on the reverse strand, counting down.
AGTGCAATTATATCATGTTTTGCAAATTTAGCCACTAGAACCAGTCAATAGTTGACTTTAGTCAACGCACTCAAGTAAACATGTCCAAATGGAAATTTTGAATGCACTATTGGATCTAGAATGTCTAGTTTGGACTATGATGACCTTTCATTTGGTTCCCAGGTTTTTTGGTGCATTTTGGCCCCTTCAATAAACCTCGATATTAAGAAGTAAGACCCATAATGGAATAAAATGACATCTAGTGGGAATTTCAACTACACCATTGAGTTCAAAATGTTATTTCCTATTAGATTTTGTGTATGGATTGCATTATTTGACCCAGATGAGGCTAGAGCATCGAAATTAAGTTTAAGCAGATATTGAAAAAAAAAAGGCAACGCGGACGTGGCCCAGCCAGGGGATGACACATGGAAAAGGCAGCAAATAACATATATGTCACCATTTTTGTGAAGTAACAAATAGGGTACTTCATGCTCTGATGTCTAGTCCGGGGTATTGCCTGAGTTCGTTACGCACTATTGTTTACTCCAAGGTACTTCACGCCCTCATGTCTATTCTAAGGTATTGTCTGAGTTCATCATGCCCTGTTGTTTAGTCAAGGGTACTGTATGCCCTGATGCCTAGTCTATGTTATTGCTCAAGTCTGGTCCAGGCATGCTCTGAGGGCCTAGTATACACCACGGTACATTGCGAGGTAACATCTGTCGTTAGAGACTTGGTTATGTATTACTCTCCTACTATAAGACTTGGGTTATTGGTTCATATTCAATTGGGTGGTTAATATTCATGCCATCAGTTATTGATCCTTGTATCCATATATCTATAAAAAATAGGTTTATGTGTAGGTGTACTTTCTGTACTTATGGGGACACAATCGGCATAAAGGTATAGAATCTAGGGCCTTACACCCATGTACAACACTATACCTTGACCAGTGATAGTTGTGAAATAGTTCTACTCAGGTTTTATCAGTTGATTTTATTATGCATTGTTGGCCCTACTCAGTTGGCCCCTTTTGCTTCTACTTTGTTGGTTCTTTTAGTTTTGCTCAGTTCGATTCCTCAGATTCCACAGAGATAGTTCACACTTGTTATTCAGGTTATGTCAATTGGTATAATTACACATCATTTGGGTTGTTCTGTTGGGGTTCCGTGGTTCTCCAGACATGTTTATCTTTTGGCCTGGATTCAAATAGCTATCACTGTAGTATTTCATTACATTGGTTATTATCATATTTACTATATTTCACTTGTTCGACCAATAATGCCTACTGGGTGCCTTCCATCGGTACTCACACCTGTGTTTCTGCAATTACTCATGGTGCAGATCCAGATATGAGTTATGGTTGTTGATTAGAAGCTTGTAGATGCTTCAGGAGACTTTTGGTGAGGCCCAACAGCTTTAGATATTCTACAGTCTTATATTTTTTGGGCCATCTTTTGTATTTGGACACTTGCCCTATAGAATTATAGTTTTGGCTTATGTATGTAGGAATTTCTCCGGGTTATATAAATGGCTATGTATTTATTTTATTTTTAGTCTATAGTAGCTCTGTACAGGTGATTTTCAAGGTTATGGGTAGATTGTACTTAATTTTTTGTTATGTGGCTAGTATGTATTATGATTAATAATTCATGACAGGTACCATGGGTATGGGTTGGCTTGCCTACATGTGGGACCTAATAGGAGCCAACATGACCTTAGAGAAAGGGGTTTGAGGCCCCATGTGATATTAGTTCCTGGATAGGTCGAGGACCCGACTATTATATAGTACTTTAGGCCGACGGGCCATTTGATTACCCATTGATCCACACACCTATACATACCCTAATTGTGCATGGGTATACCTACTGGGATTATGGGGCCCAGTTGGTATATGGGCATAGATACTACGGCCTTACATCTATGTACATCTTGACTCGTTGATCATGAGATATTAAGAGTTGGGTTCTATGGCTTCCGTGGTGATTCTATTGGTTAGATTATGCGTGGGTGTACCCTTTGGGCTTATGGGGGCCTAGTCAGTATACAACATAGATATTAGGGCTTTGCACCCATGTACAACACTATGTCTCAGTCTGGAGACAATTGTGGTTTGGGCCTACTCGTGTTTCACTAGTTAGTATCATTGCACACCACTTAGGTTGGTTTAATTGGCGTTCCGTGATTCTCTGGACATGCTTACTCCTTAATTATAGTTCTGATCTACTACACTAACTGTAATTCTCTATAATTGAGCCTTTTATATTTATATTATTTCACTCAATCGAAAGATGATGCCTATTAGGTGCCTGTCATCGATACTCACTCCTATATTTTTGCATCTTCCATTCCTATTAGTCCAGGTACCAGACACAATCGTTGAATTAGGGGTCCGCAGACAATTCAAGAGACATTAGCAGGAATCAGCAACTTTGAACATTCTGCAATTTCCTTATATTTTGATGGTCGTATTTTGTATTCAAACACTGGCCCTGTATATGTAGTTTGGATTTGTATATGTAGATTACTATTCTGGTTATATATGCAGATATGTATCTTTTATTTTAATTCTATAGTACCTCTATACAGGTGACTTTTAGGTCCTGGGTTAGGTTGTTGTTGGCTTATTTTGTACGTCATGAGTTATTGTTATGCTTAGCTATTAGGATATGTACCGTGGTTATTGGGTTGGCTTTCCTGTATATAGGATTTAATAGGTACTATCATGACTTGAAAGGTTAGGTTGTGACAAGGTGGTTTCAGAGCTTTGGTTCGCTGGTCTCATCTGTATAGAGTTATCATCTAGTAGGGTCTTGTGAATGGGTGCGGACACATCCGGTGACTTATATTCAAGAGACTATAAGATGCTTAGTAAACTTTCCCTGGTTGTTGATTCTATTCCTGTGGTTTCGTTAATGGTTTGTTGATTCCAGGAATTTGATTATCTCATTCTATCACAGATATGTCGTGCAAACATAAAACTCTAGGTAAGGGTAGGGATGCGTCATCAGTCCTTGAGAGGGAGTAGCCCTTAGAGCCCATGGAGCAGCGACAAGATGCCCCAGCGCCCTATAGCCGGAGGCAATATTTCCCCCATAGCCGTAACTACTTTTTGTGATTACAGCTGAGGTACCAATGACTTTTGGGCAGTTATTGGTAGCATTGAGGCTATTCAGCAGAGCCTGATGATAGTGACTCAGTATGAGGTACGATTACATAAGCTCTCTAGGTATGCCACAACTATTTTACCTACAGAGGAAGAGTAGATCCACTATTTTGTATGGGTCCTGAGACCTTTACTGAGGGTTGGCAAATGCACTAGTGACTTCAGGTTGATCTTATCTAAATATTGTAGATCATGCTTGTATGATTGTACAGAATCTTCATGAGGCCCATGAGGGCAATAATAAGTAGGCTCACCATATCGACAGCTATAGTGAGATTTGGTATAGGTTTAGGGAGTGGTTTGGTAGATCTCAGTAGATATCACAAACCAAGCCACCTTATTCAGCCAATCAGAGCACCAGGGCCTGGAGGCAGACAGTACGAGTTATAGCAGTCACAAAGTAGAGCCCGATTTACCCAGGGTACTATGAGTTCGGTGACTGAACCACTGGTCTTGATAGTGTCATCTAGAGAGTGAGGTCCCGAATAGGCCAATCTGCTCTACCATCAACTACTAGAGATAGAGGTCAGGATATAGGTTGTAGATGTTACTAATACAACTCTAGAGATGATGTTATCCTAGACACGTTTACCTCATGCTAGTAGCCGGCTTCATGGTGATTTGATCTATGTTCCACGTTCTTATATATGTTTGTTTATCTTGCCGCTTGATTGAGTATGAGTTCCGAGCCTCTTTTATTCGGGATTAGGGTATTGGCTTTAGTATGGAATTCTATTATTGGGGAATCAAGCGTAGTGATGCTTCAGGATGGTGATGTGGTAATTGAGAATTCTATGGCAGAGCCATTTCCAGTAGTTGTGAGTCCCTAGGCATGTCCATTGCTAATTTGCCAGATTGTCGCTAGACAAGGATGTTGTGTTTCTACAAAGATTAGACTACCATTAATTGAGATCAAGGAAGAGGGTATCTCAAAAAATTGCATCTCAACCAGATATGGCTATTACAAGATTTTGGTTATGTTGTTGGGTTGATTAATGTCCCTATTGTGCATACGAATGTTATGACTTGTGTACTGGTCACATTGTTATGGTGGTACCTGTCATGGACCTACTTGCTAAGGCTTGATTTATAAACTACTATATTGTTGTGTTTGATCTGTTAGGTATTGGAATATTTGAATCTTAGGTAGTTGGGACAATATGAGTCAAGTTAGATTAGGGAGGTTGGCTATGAGCTATATAATATTGATTTGTTATAATTCTGATTAACTAATTTTGGGGATGGTGAGTATGTGATTAGTATTGTTTTACCTTCCTTACTCGTGGTACTTCACTTGCAACTGACTGATGATATCTACTGAGCATTGTGATGGAAAATATGATGTATACCCTTTACACAGAGGAATATATAAGGAGTCTGCCGATGTGTAATATATTGAGTATTTGATGTATTTTTGAATATATGATGGTTGTGAGGGTACTAGTGATTGCTATGTGGATCATCTATTGTTTTATCATATCTATCAACATTTTGAAGCTACTAACAATTGTTATGTAAATAATCTATAAAATTGGGATGGTTTGCAGACTACTTACCACACTTATGGTTACTATTGTTACTATAATTGACTGGCCGACAACAAGGGAAAAGGACAAGGTCCCTAGGGTGGAATATTATTACATTAGTTATGACATGTAACTGTGTTAGCATTATCCAGGAAGCTACCTGGGGCTAAGTTGTGAGGGTTTCTTGCGTAAGGAAATAGAAAATAGGGTAAAGTCCATATATGGGGAATATGGCTAAAGTTATTGAGTAATTGTTATTATTCGGATGCTTGTTAGGGCTTTGAGGGTACGTATATCTAGCCTGTTGAGTTCCTATTACATTCTAGTTGGTTGAGCCGATGGGTGAATGTTTGATCTTTAAGGGTCACCTTGGAGATTGTTACACTAATTCTTTGTTACGTAGCAATGAATTGTTGTGCCTCTGATTAGTGGAGATTACCAAAACTAGTGGTTGATGTCAAGCATGTTTATGATTATTATATTCACTGTCTTTTGTGAGATTAGGGTTAGGACCCCTATGTGGTTCAGATTAGAGTCTTCTGATATGCTTTTATCTTTACTTTTGCAGATGAAAATTATATTAGTGCGGGATGTTGTAATGACCCTCCAGGTTATTCTATGGTTCCGTGAATATTGTTTATCGTGTTTTGTAAATTTAGCCTCCAGAATAGGTCAATAGTTGATCGTACCCTTGGATCCAAAACATTGAGTTTTGTATAGGAGGACCTTTTATTTGTTTCTCGAGGCTTCCGAGTGCATTTTTGACCTCTTGATAAATTTCGATATTGGAAAATGGGACACACATTGGACAAAACATCTTTTGGTGGGACTTTTAACTCCACTGTTGAGTCTGGAATGCCATTTTTGATCAGATTTCATGTATGGATTGTATTTTTTCAACTCCAAATGAGCCCAGAGCATCGAAATTAAGTTTCAGCAGTTGATAAAAATTAAAAGGCGGTGTTGACATTTCCAGATGAGGGACTGCCACATAGCAGTCGGTTAAAAAATGAAATTACATATAAATCTTAGACACAATTCTACAAAAATCCACAGCCAAATGTACAACTTTCTAGTGTGATTTCTCTCCCATCATTTATATAATTTTGGTGATTCAAAAGACACACTTATATAATTTTTTGAGAGGAACGTCGTGGAAGCTTCGAAAATTGAATTCAGCACATCGTTTGAGGTAAAATTCAATTTATTCTGTTGTGATATTGGATATATTTTTGAAAACTTGATATGTGATTTCTTATCCATTTTAAATTAGATTTTCATAAAATTTGGATCTATTCTGTGTAATTTTGGGAGAAGCATGTTGTGGTAATGTTAGAATTAATTGATAGAGCTCCATTTGATACGAAAATGCAATTTTAGCTGTAGTTATGTTTATTTTTTTGTTTAGTTGCAATATCTTCACCATTTCTTATCAGAATTCAGTAAAATTTGGGTGTAAACTATACTACAATTTGAGACCTACGTCGTGGTATATTTGGATTTACTTAATTTGATTTTATTCTTGAGAAATCAGATGTGGAAGCTGTTATACCCAGTTTAACCCGAGGTCAAATGGTGTATAATATATTAGTGATTCCTAAATAAAATTAAGGAGTCGCTACCTAATTATTTTTAAGGTAAATTAGGATACCTAGTTTTGCTAAAGTAATGCTAAATTAACTACAACTAATGGTCTGCTTAACATATGTGATTCTAGATAAGAGTTCTAATTGTCCTAAAGGAAAAGTGTAAGGCATCCTTTAAGATCCGTTAAAAAATGGTTAACCGGCCAAACTTTGGTTAACTAATCAAAACATTAACATGTTTTAAACTTAAAAAATCTTTTTGACTAGAAGTAAAAATGATAAAGGCTTTAGAAAAATGATTGATTTATTTAAAGCTTAAAAAATGCTAAGAAAAGTTTAAAATCCAAGTAATTGATGAAAAAAGATTTTTTAAAAAATAAATAAAAATTCAAAAACTCTTTTGCATTTAGGATGGAATGACTTACGTTTTCCTTTTCTTTTGAAAAAATGATGGACCATCCTTTGTTTAACTTATTTTGTTTTCAAAGTAAGGCACGAAAATCTTTTTGTAAAAGAAATAATTATAATAGTAATAATAATAATAATAATAATAAATATTTTTTGCAATGAAACTTATATATAGGCTTAAAAATATTATTTGATAAGGAACTTATCCTTAAAATAAAACATTCATCCCTTTTTAGAAAACATAACAAAAGTTAATGTTATGATCATGATTTATTTCTAACTAGAGGTGCCAAACGCAAAAATCTATATTATTTTTAGCTGTGTGGATAAAAAATGATAGCATATTTAAGTAACACAAGCAAGGTTATATTGTAAAGAAAAATAAATAAGCAAATAAATAATGCAAATATAAATAACCATGGACGATTCTAAGCAATGTCTCTTTGTTTGGCTTGCTAATTGAGATAGTCTAAGATGTTGACTCCATGTGCGGGTATGATGGTGCCGAGTCATAAGACTCCATTATTGCGAGAGTCCCAAATTGAGACTCCATTATTTGCACCCAAAGTGTTCATGCAAATAAAGAAAGAGTAAAGAGCTTGGGCTTGGACCCATTTGGATTCGTGTTTACATTAACTGTATACCACTGTATATCCAACAATTATTGGTACACTTATATAGATGCTTCCTCAAACTTATATCAGCTTCTAATGACCCAAAACGATGGGATGACTCGAAGATTTTGCAAATAGGAGTCCAAAAGGGACTCCGAGGATCCTTACATGTAGCAAATAAGAAACACAAAGGATTAATATTTGGAAAATGTCAATGTACCAAACAATGTGAAATAAGCAAATCCCATACTACAAAACAGTTTTTAACTGGACCATTGTCAAACAAGTAGTAACGCTAAACATCAAACTAAGAAATAAACCGAAAGAAGTTGAATAGGAAAAGGAGAAAACAAAGTAGTTCATAATCTCACAAAGGTCTCCTCATAAGTCAAACACAGAAAGCTTGGATCACAACTAGAACTAAACAAAGTATAATCCACATTTAGTGATTCCAATCAAGACAAGCATCATATTACCTATTGTGCTAAACAAGCTAACCAAACTTAGATCATTTCAGATTCTAAAATAAGCATATTATAACTTTAAATAAATTTAAAGTAAATGCTCGTAATCATAAAGTTTGGACAGATTTAAACTAAACCAAAGACAAGCATAGCAAGAAAGTAGAAGCAAACCTGAACAGTTCATGAGAGTAAAAATGAAACAAAAAGTAAACTACGCTAAGCTAGAACCACAAAACCAACATCAAACAACATCTCATCACTTCTCATAACTTACTGGAAATCAAAATATAATGGCATCTTATATATATGGGTCAATCGGGAATCAACTTAGCCGTATAAGAAATCCTAAAAAAGAGTCTATACTGAATTTTTAAATAGATAACTGAAAGCTAATCATCTTGTAATCTAAACAGAAAATGACTTTAGATGAAAATGGAATAATTATTAACTGAATGAACACAAACTACATTCATAACAATAAAAGAGAGCAGAGATTTGAAAAATGCAACCAGTAAAAAAATAGAGATAAATTTACCTTGTTGAGGGCAGCGAACAGGACAAGACAATATTGAAAAGCCTCCGCCACCACTAGCTTGGGCAGAAGAAGAGCAAGCTTGGTTGTTGCTTACTCTAGTTTTTCAAAACTTAGGAATTCTAAGGAGCTATGTATTTCAAGCAAGAAGATGTGTCTTCAGAGAGTCAAAAATCAATCCCCTCATTAGTGAATAAGTAGGATATTTATAGGGGAAAAAAAGGTATTTGGGAGGGGGGGGGGGGGGGGCTATTGAAAATTGGAAATTAGAAGATCGGAA
>JAOTQJ010107581.1:0-11235 GCA_025642045.1 Solanum sejunctum | reverse complement strand
ATAAGCAATTCAACTTAGTTATTCAGACGTAAACTCGGTAAAACACTTTCATATCAAATCATATACATATATTGGGGGGGGGGGGTTTCCAAGAATGAATCATGTAACCGATAATCGATATGTCTATCTTCTTAAAAGAATAGACGATAATTTGTAACTTTCATATCGGTAAATCCATATTCGAGAGATATCGGTATGGTATGCTAGTTCTACCTTCTACTGGCGAGAGCTCTATCTGTAATCGATAATACAAGGTGCACCAGGTCTAACAAATCCACCGTTAGCTACAAGATTCATCAAGGTCTACTCCCATTAAAACTTTTCTTTATAAACCATATAAGCTTTTCCAAAACAGCATAAAACATGTAAATCTTGTAATCATATCATGTCAAAACTTAATGAAAAACATATGTAAAAGTACTTATATATCAAGTAAACATTAAATCCTTTCAATAACGGTAATCATCTCAATTTCAATATACTTGTCTTATAAAATACATATAACTATTTTGGTATCACATCAAGTAAAAGGACTTGTCCCATATGCAAATTCAAATCAATCGATAGTAATTCACTTTATAAATCATGAAAACTTATAAAACACAAATTGGGGTTAAGATTTCTACTTACAATACTCGTGTAGAAGTACCAAACTTGTCACCTCAACCAATCTGTAAGACTTCCTTCTATCAATCTATATTCATATCATAAAATCTCACGTTACTTTCTTTGTTCAAGCTAAGTTCGTACTAACTTTAAAAATTCTCAATCTGCATTTTTTTTGTATTTTTTATTTTCTATGCACTTTGATGATATACAATGTAATACCCAAACCATGAGTAATCCAATTGGTGCAATAATCTAAAAGTTATTTTTTTGGCTATCTTAACCATCTTGTTCATCCATAATTCGATAATATAAAGCTATTTTTGTTGTGCAATTTCTCATCCCTTGTCACTAAATTTCAACATCCAAATTAAATTACCTAGTCTAAGAACTTTCATAAGGCTTTAGTAGAAGATAAAACAAGGATTTGCTTCTAATTGTGAGAATTTCACAATCTCTTATCTCTTTAACTCTTAATTTTCTTAAACCCTTAACCCCCAATCTATAGCCATGAATACAAATTAAATCTATTAAATCTATCAATAAATTTATGAACATACCTTCTCCTAAACTTCTCTTCTTAGTCTCAAATTATTGCTTTTAATTTCTTCTTCTTCTTCATTCACCTGATGTTGCAAGTTGCAACCCTTTCGTTTTTTGTTTTTTTTTTCTCTGTTGCAATGTGTTGCTGCTAAATGTATTTGGGGCTTTTATCCCTATCTCATCCTTTTTTTCTTTTAAAAAATACTTTTCTCTTTTCTTTTGTTTTTTTTAAATAAAAAGGAAAACACAAAGGTAAAGACCCAATTGCCCTTTGTTAAATTATATGGTATTACATTCTCTCCACCTTAACAAATTCGGTCTCTGAATTTAAATAAGTACTTACCTTTTGTCTGAAACAAATGGGGGTATTTGACTCGCATATCATTCGCCGACTCCCAAGTAGCTTCCTCAATGGTATGATTTCTCCATAAAACCTTTAGGGATACAATTTCTTTTGATTGTAGCGTTCTTATTGTCTATTAATAATTGTCACTAATTCCTCTTCATATGTTAGATTCTCATCAATCTGTATAGTCGGTGTTTCAAGTACGTGAGAGGAGTTTGGTACACACTTCCTTAACATAAAGACATGAAACACTAGATGGATAAAGGACATCTCATAAGGGAGCATCAAGCGATATGTTGCTCCTCCTATTCGGTCAAGTATATCATATGATCCTATATAACTCGGGCTCAATTTACCTCTTTTACCAAATCGCATTACTCCTTTCATAGGAGATACTCGTATGAAAATTTTATCCCCAACTGCAAACACTAAATCTCCTCTCCTCTTATCTGCATATGACTTTTGTCTACTTTGAGTAATAAGCAACCTCTGTCTGATTGACTGGACCTTATCTATGGCATCTCAAACCAACTTTGGTCTTAGAACCTTAGCCTCTCGAATCTCGAACCACCCTATAGGAGAGCGACATCGCTTACCATACGAGGTTTCATATGGAGCCATTTGAATACTAGACTGGAAGCTATTGTTGTAAGCGAATTCAGCTAAAGGCCAGTAGACATACCAAGTACCTCCAAAATCAAGAATGCAAGACCTCAACATATCCTCTAGGATTTGTATAGTACGCTTCGACTGCCCATCCGTCTGTACGAGAAATGCAGTACTGAGATCTAGTCGTGTACCTAGTGCTTCTTAAAAAGATCTCCAAAAGCATGAAGTGAATTGTGACCCTTTATCAGATATGATAGATATTGGGACTCCATGAAGTCAAACAGTTTCATTCATAAATATCTAAGCATATCTCACTCCACTAAAAATAGTCTTTACTGGTAAGAAATGTGTTGATTTTGTTAATCGATCAACAATCACCCATATAGAGTCATAACCTCTTAGGGTTCATGGTAGACCAAACACAAAATCCATAGTAACTCTTTTCTATTTCCACTCAGGAATCTAGATCTCTTGTAGTAATCCTGCGGGTCGTTGATGCTCCGCTTTAACATATTCACATTTCAAACAACTAGAAACAAAGTTAGTAACATCTTGCTTCATACCTTCCCACCAATACAACTGCTTCAAATCATGGTATATTTTTGTGGAACTATGGTGTATAGTATATCTGGAGTTGTGATATTCCTTGAGCATGACTCCTTGTAGGCCACCTATGTCTGGTACACATAATAGATCACCCAAAAGAAGCATACCATCACCATCGATAATCATTTTCTTACTTCTACCTGCTATAGCTACATCTCGATATTTACAAAGCTACTCATCCTCATATTGATAACTTTTATGTGCTCCGCTAATGAAGATCTGGCTTGCACATAAGCTAGTAATGTCTCTGAATTTCCTACACTAAGCTCAACACCTTCACCCTCAAGTTTATGCATATCTTTTGCTAGTTGCCTCTTTTCAGGAGCTATATGCGCTAAACTGCCTATTGATTTTCTGCTCAGTGCATCGCCACAATATTGGCTTTTCCAGGATGATATAGAATAATGTAGTCATAATCCTTCACTAACTCCATCCACCGACGTTTTCGAACTTTGAGATATCTTTGTTGAAAAATATATCTTAAGCTCTTATTGTCAATATATATCTCACACGTTTCACCATATAGATAATGCCTCCAAATTTTAAGAGCAAATATTACAGCGGCCATCTCCAAATCATGTGTAGGATAGTTCTACTTGTGCTTCTTCAACGATCTTAAAGCATAAGCGATAACAAGACCATTTTGCATAAGAACACATCCTACACCCACCCTAGAAGCATCACAAAACACTGTGAATCCTCCAAAAATTGATGGTAAGACTAGTATTTGCTACTATTTTCAAACATATTTTAAGTTTTTCAAAGCTCTACTCACATTCTTCTGTCTACTGAAACTTCACCTTTTTCTGTGTTCGCTGGGTCAAATGGGCTGCTATTTGAGAAAAAACTTGCATAAAATGCCTATAATAACTTGCCAAACCCAAGAAGCTGCGAATCTTTGTAGGTGTGGTAGGTCTAGGCCATTTTTGCATGGCTTCTACCTTTCTGGAATCCATCGTAATTCCATTTTTGGATACAACATGCCCTAGAAATGCTACTGAGTCTAGCCAAAATTCACACCTTGAGAACTTAGCATATAGCTTATGTTCTCGCAATGTTTGTAACACAGTTGTCAGATGATTCTTGTGTTCTTCTTGGCTATGGGAATATATCATAATATCATCAATAAACACCATCACAAACTTGTCAAAGAAGGGCCTAAACACCCTATTCATTAGGTCCATAATGCAGCTGGAGCATTGGTCAGTCTAAAAAACATCACAAGAAACTCATAGTGCCTATATCGAGTTCTGAATGTTGTCTTGGAAATATGTTCCTCCCTAATCCAAAGTTAATGATAACTGAATCAAAGATCTATCTTTGAAAAGTGGGCAGCTCCCTACAATTGATCAAAAAGTTCCTCTATACGAGGTAAAAGATACTTATTACGTATTGTTACCTTATTCAGTTGCCTGTAGTCAATGCATATTCTTAAAGACCCATCTTTCTTCCACGAACAATACTGGTGCGCCCCACGGGGATATACTAGGCCGAATGAAGCTCTTTTCGAGCAAATTCGATAATTATTGCTTTAGCTCCTTCAACTCTGTTGGTGCCATGCGATATAGAGGTATAGATATTGGCAATGTGTCAAGAACCAAATCAATGCCAAAGTCTATTTCTCGTACAGGAGGTAATCCTCGCAAATCCTCAAGGAATACATTAGGAAATTCATTCACCACTGGTATCTTTTCTAAGCTAAGAGTTTCTTCTTTAGTGTCCCTTACCATAGCTGAAAGACCCATGCAGTCTTTACTGAGTAATTTTTGAGCCTTCATAAAAGATATAATCTTACCGACCTATGGAACTTGACCTCTCTTCAATATAAAGGTAGGCTTATTTGGCATCTCAAATCTGATGATTTTTGCATGATAATCTACTGTAGCATAGCAAGGATATAACCAATCCATACCCATCAACACATCAAAATCAATCATGTCAAGTACAATTAAGCTAGCTAGAGTGTCTCTACCCTCAACACTAATCTAACAATCACGGTACACATATTCAACTAACAAAGAATCTCCCACAGGAATAGCAACAAGGAAATGATGATTCAGCATCTCTGTTTATCGAGCAAACCTCAATGCAAAGTATGAGGACACATAGGAGTGGGTAGATCCTGGATCAATCAAAGCATGTGCATCAAATGAACAAATTGAAATAATACCTATAAACCATTGTATTGGAGCCCTGAACATCTTGTCTAGTAAGTGCAAAAACTCTTAACTGGCCTCTACCCACATTTTCCAGTCCTTGATTCCCAGCAACACGATCTCCGACACCTTAACCCCTATTTCCTATGCTAGTAGTACCTGAAATATTATGAATAGTCTGAGTAGGTATAGTCATCCGAGTGGAGTTCTGATTTTAGTTTTTTGGAGGTATAGGACAATCTATGAAGCGATGCCCTAGCTGACCACATCTAAACCACCCTCCAGTTAAAACACGACACTAGCCTGCATGTGATCTACCACAAGTCTGATAGGATGGAGTAGCGGCATACATTTGACCAGAATATCGATGTCCTTGTGATGATGGTTGTCCTTGAACACCCTGTCCCTGATATTGTTTGTATGTTCCTTCCTGAGAGCCCTGATGTTGTCTTTCCTGACTTCCTAATTTACGATTTGCACCATAGTCACCACCAAAAGATCCCCCTATCTTGGCCTTCTTTCGGGCATTAAAGGTTGTATGTTCCTCACGGCCCTTGTCTTCAATCTTTTGCTAAATCAACTACCTCTGAATATGTCAACTTCTTCATATTTGGAGCTACCACAGTGCATAGATAAGCAACCAATCCATTGACAAATCTTTGAACTCTAGCTTCTTCATTTTGCACTAAGCAAGGATAATATCTAGCCAATTTACAGAATTTGGTGTTATAGGTTGTTTGTCCATATCTGGAGTCTGTACCAATCTCTCAAACTGACTTGCATATTTCTGCCTCTCACTTCCAGGAAGGAAGTGATCCATGAATAATTTAGTGAACTCATCCCATTTTAGTGGGCTGCTCCCGCAGGCCGACCCAACAATAAGATCTCATACCATATGTTAGCCATATCCTCTGCAAGCTCCATAGCTCTCTCACTAGAATATCCTAGAGCCTACAACACCTTGAAGATTCCATCTAAGAAACTTTGAGGATCAGATGAACTATCAGAACCTGTGAACTTTGGCGATTTCAGCTTCAAGAATTCCTACAATAATACCTCTTTATTTCCAAAAGCATAAGTCTATAAGAGTGTCTGAGATGGTGCCTGGGTCTGAGCAAATACAATAATATACTGACTTATCCTTTCTTGTCTGTCCATTCGGTCAACTAACCCCTCTATAACTCTTTCCATAAATGTCAATGCTACTGTAGTAGCATCATCTTCTGATGGAGGAGGCGGAGTTGCACTCATTTCAGGAGGGGCCTCACTTGTAGTCCTCAAAGTGGCGTTACAATTTCCTATGGTGGCAGTACGACCCCTACCTCAACCAGCTCTACAAGCCCTACCATTTCCCCTAGTTGAAGAAGTTGGATGCCTAGTAGAGGTGTCATTAGGTGTTTGGGGAACACCTATCATAGCCCTATCATTAGATTATCGAATGCGACCCATCTGATAAACAAAACAAATACTGTTAGATTCTAATTGCTTTAAACATGATACATATAAGTAGGAATAAGAAGGAAGGACAAGAAACATCCTATCACGTCTTCGCAGAATCACGATTATAGAAATGGTCGGCTGCATAACTATAATTAAGATTCTACTACTAACATATGCTCCATAGTCACAGGAATAACCTAAGATCTAATACCAACTTTGTCACAACCCAATTTAGGATCATGATTGGCACTAACGGGAAAGATCCCAAAGCAGGCCTAACAAGAATTCTACAGAAAATCGGGCAGAGTTTCCTCTATTTTTAGGCCTATCCAAAATGTTAACCTATCTCAGAATCAACAGCACAGCTTCAGAATATTCAAAGCAAGATACTATATAACTTTTCAGTCTATTCTCTAAGCAAGAGACAAACTCATCTCTAACAACAGGGAGAAACTCAAAATCCATCACACATCTAAGATGACAAAAGAATTATCATGGATCTAACAAAATAAATGACTATGGAGTGAATCTAAGAATTAACAAAAGTCTATAACAATGAATAACTTATTTCCCACGCGAATAAGTGTGGGACTCACCACGAAATCAACTGGCCACCTTTAGCTAACTAAATCCTTGCCAATATTATCTGTATTCTCTGGAAAGAAAAAAAGTATATCAAAGAGTGAGACACTAGCTCAGTGAGTAATAATAATAAACACAACCATTTTGATAAGGGACAAGTCAGAAAATATGCTTGTATAATCATCAAAATCATGTAACAAATGCTCTTTCAAAAATCAATGTCAAAAACCATATTATTGTCTCATAT
Source organism: Solanum sejunctum (assembly GCA_025642045.1). NCBI lineage: Eukaryota > Viridiplantae > Streptophyta > Magnoliopsida > Solanales > Solanaceae > Solanum > Solanum sejunctum. The sequence continues at coordinate 4,100 of JAOTQJ010107581.1, read as the reverse complement.
AAACAATTCAACTTAGCTATTCAAATGTAAACTCGGCAAAACACTTTCATATCAAATCATATACATATATTCGAGAGGTTTCGAAGAATGAATCATGTAATCGATAATCGGTATGTCTATCTTCTTAAAAGAATAGATGATAACTTGTAACTTTCATATTGGTAAATTCCTACTCGAATGATATCAGTACGGTATGCTAGTTCTACCTTTGCACTAGCAAGGGCTCTATCTATAATCGGTAATACAAGGTGCACCAGGTCTAACGAACCCGTCATTAGCTACGGGATTCATCAATGTCTACTCTCATTAAAACTTTTCTTTATAAACCATATAAGCTTTTCCATAGCAGTACAAAACATACAAAATCTTGTAATCATATCATGTCAAAAATTAATGAAAAATACATATAAAAGTACTTATATATCAAGTAAATGTCAAATCCTTTCAATAACGGTAATCATCTCAATTTCAATATGCTTGTCTTATAAAATATATATAACTTTTTCAGTATCATATCAAGTAAAAGGACTTGTCCCACATGTAAATTCCAATTGTTCAATAGTAATTCACTTTATAAATCAAGAAACTTATAAAATACAAATTGGGGTTAATATTTCTATTCACAGTACTCGTATAGAAGTACAAACTTGTCACCTCAAGCAATCCGTAAGACTTCTTTCGATCAATCTATATTCATATCATAAAATCCCATGTTACTTTATTTGTTCAAGCTAAGTTTGTACTAACTTTAAAAATTCTCAATCAGCATTTTTTTTTTGTATTTTTTATTTTCTATCCACTTTGATGATATACAATGTAATACCCAAACCATGAGTAATCCAATTGGTGCAATAATCTAAAAATTATTTTTTTTGGCTATCTTAACAATCTTATTCATCCAAAATTCGATAATATAAAGTTATTCTTATTGTGCAATTTCTCATCCCTTGTCACTAAATTTCAATACCCAAAGTAAATTACCTAGTCTAAGAACTTTCATAAGGCTGTAGTAGAAGATAAAACAAGGCTTTGCTTCTAATTGTGAGAATTTCACAATCTCTTATCTATTAAACTCTTAATTTTCTTAAACCCTTAACCCCCAATCTATAGCCGTGAATACAAATTAAAACTATCAATAAGTTTATGAACATACCTTCTCCTAAACTTCTCTCCTTAATCTCAAATTATAGCTTTTTATTTCTTCGTCTTCTTGGTTCTCCTGACGCTCCGAGTTGCAACCCTCTCTTTTTCTATTTTGTTTTATGTTGTAGCGTGTTGTTGCTGAATGTATTTGGGGCTTTTATCCCTATTTCATCCTTTTTTTTCTTTTAAAAAAATATGTTTCTCTTTTCTTTTGTTTTGTTTTTAAAAAAAACAAAAAGAAAAACGCAAAGGTAAAGACCCAATTGCAATTGATTAAATTATAAGGTATTACACTAACCTAGGTTTACTAAGAGTGAGTTTTATTTGAAGTGAACCGGTGACCCAAGTGGACTACTTGGATTAGGGAAGATAACGATCATTGACCCCTCGAGATTAACTCACTTCGTCAGGGTACCACGACAAACAATTTGGATTCAATGGCTGCGACCCACATAACCGTCATTTGAGTAAGAAATAAAAATGACCAAGTGGCGGAAGGTATGTTATGTATAAGATGATAATTGAAATGAATAAATAACAAATGCAATATACAAATAAACAGCAAATTAACAAAGAAAAATATATCACATGATAGAATAAAATCTCATCAATTTGAAATAATGAATTAGTGAGGGTTGAAATTTATTACAACCATTAGATGCATCACGAACCAATAAATTGTCACTTATCCAAAAAAGGTCAACTGTATAAAAAGATCAGTTGTGGGTTCGCAAAACTGTTCTTTTAAATACATAAAAATCAACATAAATGGAAACATGTCATGAATTCGATAGTAATGTACATATAAGTAAATAAATAATGAATAAATATAAACAATATAGACATATAAATAACAATATATACACAATAATATGATATAAAATAAATAAATAAAATAGAATCCTCCTCAATTTGAAAAAATGAACTCATAATGGTTAGAACTTGAAAATATCCCAAGCGGAGTCGCTATTTTGTTGACATCCCGAAGGCGCAATGTCGTGGCAACTCGCAAGAAATAATTAAATTAAAAGAATGTAAAAGAAAGTGTTGTTTGATTTTAGGAAAAATAGTTTAATTTGGGAATCGCTACCTAATTTTAACGATAATTAGGAAATCAATTAATTATTTATAAAAAATAGTCTGCAAACCAAAATTCTAGATAATAGTTCAAGTTATTCTGAAGGGAAGGTATTAACAAACTTCAAAATCCACAACCGTGGGTCCCGACTGAAATCATTTTTTCAATTTGAGGAGGAGATACATAATACAACATAAGTATAATTATCACAAGATATACATAAACGATAAAATGAATAATGACATTAGGGACGTCTTAAATTCGACACACGTCAATAATATACATAATAATGAATAAATAAAAAAAGTAAAAATAATAATTAAAGATAGCATCCGTGAAATCGACCATAATTTCTTCATCAGCCAATTGCGACAAATACTATATAAGTATGTGGGTCCCTTTTTAAAAAAAATGTCAAAAAGAGAAAAAGAAAAAGTTAAAGTCAAAAAGGAGAAAAAAAAGTTAGAGTAAGGAAAAAAAAAGGAAAAACACGCGGGGTCGAAAAATTTATGGGGCTAAAAAAAATATGAAAATTTAATTTAAAATACCTGATAAATTAAAACATATCAATTAATGAGCTCCTTAACTAAGCAAAATAATTAATTCAATTATGAACTACTTAATTTTGAATAATTTACAACTAAAATTTAAATTTAACACATGATAAATATGAACCTAAATTATGTTTTTCTGCTTTTTAAATGAAAAAGCCTCAAAATTCGACTGATAGAAATAAGTTAAATAGAACGGACAAAATAACAATTTCAATAATAATTAATATTCACAAGAACAATAGTAGCGTCTAGTACCCTCTTTCTTACCAAAAAGCCTTTAAATTTATGCTACCATATTCCTTTCCATTGTCCTTTTTGTCACATACTTCCTCTTAAATGACCAACAAAACAAATAAATAAATAAACTCCACAAACTTTACACTTTTTGTCTTATCACCACTTGATTGATAGTAATAAAATAGTAATACATAGGTGGGATCTATTAACTTATCATTTAGGAAACATGATTATGCAACACTTACCCAAAATATAATGTAAAGTATCCTAAAGCAGTAATTAAATCATAATATCACATCACTAAAAGTAAATAGATAAATCAATAAAATTAAAGAAGCGTATAGCAATAATCTGACAAGTTAAAAAATAGTCACAAATGAATAAAATAGGAAATAAAATGAAACATAAGGTTGGAAAATAAACTATACTAGAGAGACAAAATACACCGACACGCAAACAGATTTTCATCAATCTCACCCTTTTTAACATGCAACAAATATTAATTTGAAACTAAATTTTTCTTCGCCTTTTTTAAAATAGGGAGGCCTTGAAATTCGACAAATAGATTTTTGCTCGGCTAATTTAACAAAAAATATGTGCATGAACTTTGAACAAAGATCTTTGAATCTTGACATATAATAAACATTAGTCTAAATTAAATTTCTCCGTCTTTTTTTAATGAGGAGGCCTTGAAATCCAACGAATAGATCTTTCATCGTTCACTTTTAATACAAAAAGAACTAACATCTGAAAATTACCAAAATATATACAAATTATCACCAATTTCATGATTAACTCTGTCGTCCAAACAATAGTAATGCACCTTAGAAGCTAAATAAACTAAACGAACACTAGATAACCAGCAAAATGAACATGACAGCCACAACAATATTAAAGTTAAAAAAAATAAAATATATAGGTAAGTCATCTATAACATAATAAATAACTAAAACAAAATGATTAGAGATAGAATCAGATAGTACTCTTGTTATGCCGAAAAATGGCTTTTTTAAAAAAGAAAATAATTCGAAAATCAAAAATTGATTTAGACTCAATTAATTTGAGAAAAATCAATTCTCGATATTCGA
>JAOTQJ010107570.1:0-11235 GCA_025642045.1 Solanum sejunctum | reverse complement strand
ATCATGCAAATTAGGGTAAAAGGAGGCTTGAGCATTATGGCTGAAAGGAACCCAGGAAAGAAAGAACATACCTTAGATGTGGAGATAAACTTGATGAAGATTAGAGATGAAGACTTGAAGCTTGGTTGAATTCCTTAAGATCTGGAGAGGATTTTGGTACTTGAATCTTGAGAGAAATATAAGTCTAAGTGTTTGAGTGAGTATTGGGAAATATTTTGAATGATATGAGGTTGAAAAATGGCTAAGTATAGGTACTTTCACGTGTGGTAAGGCTTAGGCCCAAGACTTAAAATTCTTGGACTGAAGACAAAACTGGGCACAAAATAACACAGGTTGTGTCGCAGAAGGAACATATACTACACATGTCATGACGCAAGCGTAGGTCCTAGATGTAACCGGCAAATAGGGAACTAGAAGGAACTCCAAATGAGCCTTATAGCATATCATTACACATGCTTGGCCGCAAAAGCAATTAAAAATGTCAAATAGAGATAAGCATAAACAAGGGCCTAAGACTTTGAAGTCTTGGGCCTAAGTGTCTCCAAATGTAAAAATACCCATACTTAATCATTTTTTGCCCTTATATCATTCTAAACATTCTAATACTCACTTAAACACTTAGACAAATTTTTCACTCCTAAATTCATGTCTCAAAATTTTTCACTAGCACTACACACCCTCTATGTGTTTGATAAAATGTCCACTTTGATTTCTTGATGAATTGAAGGTCCAATGCATGTCTTATGAGGTGAATGACTATGTGATGATGGTACATGATAATGATATGATGAAATGATGAAGAAATGAATGCATGTATATGGTACTCTCTATGTAGTGTTGAAATATGACCATGCCCTACCCGAGGGTTGTGTACCGGGGAACCTTGTTGGGGGTTTGTGCCTATCAAACTAGTAGGGGGTTTGTACTCTGGGACTAAGAGTGGTACGGTGCGATGATCCACTAACCTTGTTGGGATTTTGTACCCATCAACCTATCTGGCGGTTCATACTCCTGCACCAAAGATGGTGGGATGTGACAAAACACTAATCTATTGATAGGGTTTGTACCTCAATTACCAAGGGTGGTAGGGTGTGATGATCCACTAATAGTTAATGGTTTCTTCTTACACATATGTTCTATTCTATCTAAACATGTTTTACTTAAGCATTAGTCATGTATGCCATATTGCTACTATGTTATCTATTGCTTATCTCTATGCATTTTGATTATGAAGCCTTTCTATTGTTGCATTGCATCCTACATACTTAGTACATTCAAACTAATAAGACATACTTCTATGCCTACATGATGTTGCCATGTAGGAACAGGTGTTCAAGTTGATCATCCTCCTCCTCCACGTGGCTAGTCTGGTACTACTCAAGCTAGTTGGTGATTCCTCTACTTATTCTGTATTGAGACATTCTTTCTTGTTGTTTACTTTAGCTATGAGGGTGAGGCAGGTTGCTTTGTCTTGACCCCAGCTCTATCTATGTAAAAGAGGTGTTGTTGGACATGCTATGTATCTATAATATGAACTTTGATTCTTTTGTCTCTTGATTATGATTTATGCAAGCTTTCCCTTAGTCCCATTTCCCTATTTCTACTTTTGTATATTATTTAAATGCTTTCGCGACCAATGATGTGTAATAATAAGACAAGAGGCTTATTTTGGGTTCCTCATTTGTCGTGTCACATCTACACCCTAAGCTTAGGTCGTGACATGAGACAAAGCTCAAGCATAATACATAACTTGTCCAATAGCACCTCTAAACATAGATACTTAGCGGGGGTCAAGACAAGCAACTAGGCTCAGCCTTACAGTTAAAGTAACAACCAAGAAGAGAGTATCAATACATAGCATAAGAAACATAGACCAACATTTCCAAAATGTAAGACTCACCAACTACCTTGAGAGACAATCAAACTAGTAACATGGAGGAGAGGATGGCCAAGTGGAGCTCCGATTCATACAAGTTAACATATGTAGGCATAGAGTATGCATTAGTACATTTGAATGTACTAAGTATGTAGGATACAATGCAACAAGAGATAGACAACACAGTCAAAATTCATAATAATAATCAAAAGATAGCACAGTATCAATATGATATGTATGAAGGATGCTTGAAGTAAAACATGCTTATATAGAATATATTACGTAGATAAGAAGAGACCATCATCATAAACTAAGCAGCTAGTACTTGGAATACAAGGCTTAGCACCCTCTTGGTAGTGATCGAGGTACCAACCCCTCAACAAGGATAATGGACTTAACACCCTCCATCAATGTAGTCAAGGTACTGATTGATGGTCATGCTCCAATAAGTAAGCAGTCAGTAATTAACCTAATCGAGGTTAGGGTCGAATCCATAGGTAATACAGGGCTTGACTACAACAGTTCAGTACTAATCATTTCTAGTGTCTATAAGTACAATCTATAAATTGGGGGGGGGTTCCTGTGATTGAAAAACAAAGATAAAATAAACACTAACTAAAATGTAAGAAAACACTCAAACTTGAGGACAGCATGGGAATTATGCTCCACATGACTTGTTGACTCAAATACCCTAGATAACATAACTACAGTTGGTGAAGGTGAAGGTCGAATTTCACCATGGCGCTTGGTCAGCTACCATGGAGTGCCAACTAACCATTACCTATTATCCCAGTCAACCTCCCCTTGGTCAGGATTTGTCAATTAGATGGGAATACATCAACCGAATCCTATCATCTACTTCCCTTTTCCTATTTGCCACTACCTTGGTATGGATCGTGATAGTAGGCAGAGTTTGGTGTTGGCCACTACCAAAAAACATTAATAATGAAGGGAAGTAGATAATCCATGCAAAACCCTAATCATAGAAATGCACAAAACCTAGGTCATTTTAAGTCAACTGCTCATGGTTTCAACAACTCCAAGTTGTGGATGCTTAGCTACTCATTTCTAAGATAAAACACACAAAAATACAAGTATAGGCATAGTTGAGAATTTTACCAACTCCAATGAAAGTGAAGATGCCCAAATTTCAAATCCGCAAGCTTGATAAATTCCAAAGTGTCTACCACAACATTTGCAATCCCCAAAAATGGGTTTTCAAAGGGAAAATAATAATCTAAGTTGAAACCCCAAAATATTCTTGGGAGAATATTTTAGAGCTCAAAGACAAAGGCTAATATTTACAAGTGTCAAGTCTTGTTTCTCTCTTATCCTCTTCTCAAAAGCCTTACTTAATTTATTTATAGTATGAACAAAACAACCCTCAAAATTATGCAGAAATGACAGCTGGAATATGATAAATTTCGTAGTTACGACTTATAGGATGGCCTACGAGTTATAGTCAGGGTGTTGTATCAGGATCGTGGCATCTTGGACTGAACTAGTACAATCCATAGATATGAGTCATTACTTGAGCTATGACTTATATGTTGGTCTCATAGTCTTGGTCTTTAGTTTTTGGTCTAACATTTTGGTTCTTTGATTCTTGATATGAGTCCACCTGTACGAGTTGTAGTGTGTCTTACGACTCGTAGGCTGGGCTGATAGGAGTGACCCTCACTTGGTAGATTTCTGAAGTTTTGATCTCTGATTCTTATTATGACACCACCCTATAACTAGTAGTGTGAACTACGACTCGTAGGTGGGCTCGTATGGCCTATTCTTCAGCAAAATCTGCAACTTTTTTTTCAAAATCATGCCTACCTAACTTTTCTACAAGATTAACAAAAAAACACATCAAAGCACTAAAAAGTCACTTTAAGAACTCAAAAAATCCCCTGTTTTAGGCACCAAATATGTTATAATTTGACAGCATATCAAGATCCTCAACTTAGAATTGTTGCTTGTCCTCAAGCGATGACTCAATCTATGTAGACAAAGAGAAATACATAGCAGCTATATCAATGACATATACAACAACTAATTTGGTTCCGGTACAAAACTAGTACTTTCAAAATATATTTGTAAAGTTATTAAGCAAACAAGAACATTATGAGATACCTAACAATCCAACTTTGATAAGCTAAGGAGTATCAACCTTCCACAATCACTGGCGTAGTCATATGCTACTCAAGTAGTGTAAATGCCCTCAATAGAAAGAAGTCCCTTATACTACTAACTCAAGAACATTCAGAAATCAGGGACTGAAGAAACATTCTCACTGTCACAATTGAAACTCAATGCATACTGACTAACACCATAGGCTTGCCTCTGTACTCATTTTCTGGCTTCGTGCTAGAGTGAAGTTGGATTACTCTAGGATTGATCAGCTTGTAACTTAGGCTCAAGGTGCTTTGGTGCGGCATTTTGAGAAAGTAGTGACTAAAAGTTATCCTTAAATCATGTCTAGCAATGCTTCCATAATTCAACCATTTTTCATCAATCAACCTTTGTTTTCTTGCTTTGAACTTTACTCAAGTGCTTTCTTTCTCTTTTTTAAGCTGTGCCTTTATTTCAAATTCACTTTTGCTACCTTTTTCTCAATTACAGGCACTTTTCTTCTTTTTCTTCACGTGGTTCATGCTTTTTTACTTCTTTATTGACTTCCCAACTAATCACCTTATTATTATTGCTTTACCACAATAAGGGCCACCCTCAACTTAAGCTTTTAGCCTTAGGTGAAGTTCACAATATCTATGCCTCAAACAAGTGCCACCACCTGCAGCTACCCTTTACATAAGCCTTTGGCCTCAATCAAGGCTCACATGTTCAAGGACAGACCAAGGCCAATATCAAGATATTTCATCAGACAAGGTTAAGCTAGCAAGGTATCAAGAAAGAATGAGTACATGATAATCTCGAAAATTTGAAAAAAAGGATTCTCTAAATTAAATGGTGGATTATTTTAGGGTAAAAGTGATTTCACCCAAAGAAAAAAGGCCTAAGATCCTTTCAATATCCACCACATCACCAATCCAACTTTTAGTGTAACAAGGCAAGTTCTGGGTCCATAAAAAATGCACGAATACAACAAAATTAGCTCACAACACACATGATAATTGCATCCACAATTAAGTACAGACTTACAGGTCATGCTTTTAGTCTCATCTTACCTTCATAATACCAGAACAAACATTACCAGATACTAAAAAATGTATGAATGCATCAACAAAATTTAAGAACTATATATATGCCACAAGATAACATTACTATGCATTTACAAATTATCTACACTTCCAAAAACATGCCGGTTAAATAGAAAAAAATAAACATCCACAAGGAAAAAAAATATGGTAACATAACCATGGGATCAAAAATAGGAGAAGTTATGAACTTGAGGCTACTCAGAGTTCCACCACCCTACCAACAGATAATACTTTATCCTCGAAGTAAAGACAAAACAAGAACAAACTATTACAACATAGATATATATACATACATTTATTAGAAACCAAAAATAAACATCCAAAGTAAAAGTAAAAATAACATCCAACATAGACATAATTAAAACACAACCAAAAACCACATAAAAACAAGATAGTCTAAAAAGAGAACTAAGTATCCAAAATGTCAAGATAAAATGGGGGTCAAAAGAAGTCAAACATCTTGGTGCTCATGCACCAAACTTGGTCATATCAGCGGGGTCCTAGGGTTATCTCCCCTCCTTTGTTGTAGTGCCGAAAGTACCCTCTGCAAGCGGGGTGTGTTGTGCTCTCTCTCTTTCTGCCTAGCCACAAATAAAAGTGACTCTTGCACCACCTCCTCAGGTATGGTATCCTCCTCTTATCTTGACTTCTTTGGGACCGGATCTAGGTCAGCATGCTCAAAGGGTCTCTTCCCTCGGGTGTCCGAATGGTCGGCGAGCCAATCAAAGGCCTCATCACCTCCTGGTGCTACCTTTGGGGATGTAATAGGGGCTGCCAACAGCTATAATAAATTGTCCTTGAATCTTGCCAACTCATTAGTTACCTCACTTAACTCGGCAGGCCTAACAACCTCAAGCCTCTTCTAGACTATGCATCGACCCATGTATCAATCGCTTGAACTCTATTATCAACTAAATCTTAGGTAAATGCCTTCCTCCTCTCCTCAGGAGTCCCAAACAGTCTGATGAATCAACGGTCGGGCCTATGCTAACAACTCACGAAGCCTCCCCTCTACTATAGTAAACCTATATAATAAAGCATGCAATAGTATAGAAAGTAGGGTCAAATTATAAAGAAGAAGCTGCTGGTACTGGAGTGCTGGATAAAGGTGTCGATTCGATCTCAGCTGTAGGTGTGGGCTCTATAGTGGCCGGAGGAATGTCGGTAGTAGCTGGAGGTGAACCTGGCATCTGGGGCTCTACCAAGAGTGTCTCAAGCATAAGAGGTGGGATAGCTCTTTTGAGGGCAATTGGGTTTTCATCCACATTGATTAGGCTGGGCTCCATTATGCGCAAAGTCTCTACATGAGAGTCCAAGTGCGGAGACACCATCACATCCATTTCCTTGCACAATCTATGAATTAGAATGGGGAATGAGAAAGCTTCATGAGGGCAAACTACTGACTCATGGATTTGTTCTACCAATACTTAGGCCCAATCAATTTCATACCTTACCAAGATGCTCGCCAACAACACGACTCTCTCTAATATGATCACATTATCTGTGAATGTGGACCTAATGCGTATCCAGATAATAGACCACCAGATCTTTGCCCTAAATGAGAGATGGGCCTTTAGAATATGCTTGTCGTGATCCGTAACCCATATCGTCTTAACACCTTCCTCACAAATTTGTCCTATTATCCATCTCAATAACTCCATTTTCAACCCAGCATCATTCTGATTAACTACTTTCCTCAGGTCTGCCATCCTATGGTTATATTCTGCTATAGAATGTGGGGCTCTCTAAATTGGCTTGAATTACACCCTTCAAATGGTCTCAACTGATATGTTGACTGTCTCACCCCTGACCATGACTTCGCTCCACCATGGTGCATCTATGGGCTTCATGAGCCTCGGAAGGTTGCTATGTACAATAGCATAATACCAAGCATAGAATTCCTGATCTAAGTAAGGAGCGTACTTCCTAAGCACTCGTATAACCAACCTAATCTATGGCGGTCAATGTTAGCTTCTAAATTGGGCCCTTTCAGCCTTGAGTCTTTCAACCTTGCCTCCTCGTGAAATCTTTGCATTGGCCTCCCTTAACCTTTAAGTTCGAATCCCTTAACATAGATCTCTTTCTTTCCAGGAACACACCATATTATGTTTGACAGATCAGTTTTTTCACCCTCCCCATCATACTGGGAGGGGCTGTCCATTTCTATCCATATTCTGGTTGATTGTACTTGTGCCACAGGCAAGTTATCCACTGTGTTAGGGTCATATGCATCTCCTCCATTGATTTATCCCTCCTCGGAGGACTCAACCTTAGATGATGACCTGAAGTAGAAGCAGTACCCCGTCTTCCTCTTAAAGACATTTTCTCTGCAAGCATCTTAAAGCATGAGTGCCAAGATGTTATATTACAACTAACAAGTAACAAATGAAGATAAGAACATTAAAAGTACTAAAGTAAAAACAACTTGAACTAGGTGTAAAGCTGCAGTTATGAGGTACAGATACGACTTGCAGGATGACCTACAAGTCCTACTTCATCATCCTAGAACCAACACATAAAATAAAGGGCACTCTAGAATAAGCTATGAGGAATATATATCACTCATAGAGTGAGCTATGAGTCATATTCTCGGCTTGTATCTTAATTTGAATTCATTTTGAGAATTCAGGTTAGGGCCACGAGGTCACCGTTATGCGTTATAACAGGTGCTATGGGTCGTAGGTGTTCATTGCATGGAAAATTATAAGGCATCCTAGATGACTATTGCCTTCTACAAGGAGTCACTATGACTTGTAAAGACTACGACTCATGGTGAGTCTTCATAGCAGAAAACAGAAAGCATCTCAAATGCCTCAAACTTTTCCATTATGACTAATAATCACTCAAACAAACACAGAAGTTTGAAATACAAATGCATGAACGACACCATAACAAATCTACACATTCTTCATCACCCGTCAAGACAAAACAAAGCAGAAATCAACCCTTAACAGTTATAAATTCCTTCAGAGGTATTAGCCTTCTCTCATATTTTTAAAGTAATATAATAACCCCCTTCAACCCAAAATTTCAGTCCCTCATGATCTTCATATGATAATGACTAATAAAGTACACAACAAAAAAACAAGATCATTATCTCAGTTTCCTTAATCACTAAGCAAGAACAAACCCCAAGACTTGAGTTTTTACAAGGAAGTAAGTATTTTCGCATCACATTCTTCTTACTGACACAATAACTTTCACATGACAATGCTCCTAAGACATTCATCCAAGTATCCATCAAACAAGAGCTTATTCAATGACGAACCAATTCTAACCGCGAAAACTTACCAGATGAATGAGTGAATAAAAAGAAGAAAGAAAAATCAATAGAGTTCTTGGTGCACCCTTCAATCTTAAGGGATTTTTAGTGAGTGAAAATATAAAGGTGGATGAAATAGTGAAAGCGAGTGATGGGGTGGGGGGGTTATAAACAAAAAGGGAACTCTTCATGAAAGGCCTGAAGAGCCAAGAGACGCAAATCTCTTAAAATTCAAAATGTTCCGTCTTTTAAAATTCTGTAGATTAGTGTTATGAGACCTCGACTATGAGTCGTATGACATGTTATCACTTGTAGGTCCTGATCTCATAGTAGACCTAACACTTGGAAAAATTTTGATTCCATATCTGAGCACTATGAACCCCTCTTACGACTCGTAGGAGATCCTATGAATCATAAGATTGGCGATCATAGTGTATGTGCCAAGTTTAGATGCTCACTGATTCCTTCTACGAAGCATGACTATGAGTCGTATTGCAGACTATGACTCATAGGCCTACTCGTAAGAGCTGCTCCAGGTCCAATTTTTCTAGATCTTCAGTTCTTCTAATTCTTACCTGCACACCAAGTCTCAATATAGAGAAATCCTCAAAACTATTTCAATTGCATCATTCTCTCTTCATTTATAACAAATCGCTACTACTACTATAAGTCTTAAATAAATAAATAATTAGCAAAATGCTTGGGTTACCTCCCAAGAAGCGCCTTATTTTACGTCGTGGCTCGACTCAGTCATTCATGAGTACTTAAACTTCTTTATGGGCTCTATCACTGCTTTTTCTACTTTTCCTTTGCTCATCTTGCACTGCATCTAGCTTCTCAATGAGTTGTTCAATCCCATCACCCAAAATTTGCATTAATATACTTTGTTGTCCACTTTGTAATTACTTTTGAGGAAGTCAAACTTTATCTCCCCTATGATGTCATCTTGCTCATTCACCTTGGTCAGGACTTATTCAAGAATATGCTCCATCCTTGTTCACCGTTATGCCTCATAATAAGTACTATGAGTTATAGGTGTTCATTGCATGGAAATGATAAGGCATCCTAGATGACTATTGCCTTCTATAAGGAGTCACTATGACTCGTAAAGACTACGACTCATGGTGAGTCTTTATAGCAGAATACAGAAAGCATCTCAGATGCCTCAAACTTTTCCATTAAGACTAACAATCACTCAAACAAACACAGAAGTTTGCAACACAAATGCATGGATGACACCATAACAAATCTACACATTCTTCATCACCAGTCAAAACAAAACAAAGCAGAAATCAACCCTTAATAGTTATAAATTCCTTAAGAGGTATTAGCCTTCTCTCATATTTTTAAAGTAATATGATAACACCCTTCAACTCAAAATTTCAGTCCCTCATGATCTTCATATGATAACGACTAATAAAGTACACAACAAAAAACAAGATCATTATCTCAGTTTCCTTAATCACTAAGCAAGAACAAACCCCAAGACTCGAGTTTTTACAAGAAAGTAAGCATTTTCGCATCACATTCTTCTTACAGACACAATAACTTTCACATGACTATGCTCCTAAGACATTCATCCTAGTATCCATCAAACAAGAGCTTATTCAATGACGAACCAATTCTAACCACAAAAAATTACCACATGAATGAATGAATAAAAAGAAGAAAGAAAAAATCAGTAGAGTTCTTGGTGCACCCTTCAATCTTAAGGAAATTTTAGTGGGTGAAAATATAAAGGTGGATGAAATAGTGAAAGGGAGTGATGGGAGTTATAAACAAAAAGGGAACTCTTCATGAAGGGCCTGAAGAGCCAAGAGATGCAAATCTCTTAAAATTCAAAATGTTTCGTCTTTTAAAATTCTATAGATTGGTGTTATGAGACCTCGACTATGAGTCGTATTGCAGACTATGACTCATAGGCCTACTCGTAAGAGCTGTTCCAAGTCCAATTTTTCTAGATCTTCAGTTCTTCTAATTCTTACCTGCACACCAAGTCTCAATGTAAAGAAATCATCAAAAATATTTCAATTGCATCATTCTCTCTTAATTTATTATAAACCGCTTCTACTACTATAAGTCTTAAACAAATAAATAATTAGCAAAATGCTTGGGTTGTCTCCCAAGAAGCACCTTATTTAATGTCGTAGATCGACTCAATCATTCATGAGTACTTAGACTTCCTTATGGGCTCTATCACTTCTTTTTCTACTTTTTCTATGCTCATCTTGAACTGTATCTAGCTTCTCAGTGAGTTGATCAACCCTATCACCTAGACTTTGCACTAATATAGTTTATTGTCCACTTTGTAATTACTTTTGAGGAACTTAAACTTTATCTTCCCTACGATGTCATCTTGCTCATTCACCTTGGTCAGGACTTGTTCAAGAATATGCTCTATCCGAGTTAGTTGATTAGTGATACAATGCTGGTGGAGTAACCTTGTCAAATGTGCAGCATTTTTGCTTTTGGTTTTACTAGAGGCTCCCGTAGATGCACTAGTGGTTGGTCCAGCTTTCCCCTGAAGGGGTTGGTAGACTTTAACAACTGCAGATAGCTTGTCCATGGTTTCAATTATCTTATTACATGGACACCTTACAAACTCCCAATACTCTCCTCTGAGTAATGCATTAGCTTGACCTTATAATGCCAAGCACTATTTGAATCTCTCCCAAGCCACTGCTAAAGGTTCTCCTAGCACTCTTTTGAATTTACAGACGTTTTTTATAGCCTTTGCATGTTAGTCTCCTTATAGAAGTTCCTGAGGAAGACTCTTTGTACCTTTTCCCAATTTGAGCAAACATCTGGTGGAACGATCGACCACCATTCTGCAGCTTTATTTTGTAGAGTCATGGGGAAAACTTCAAGAGCCATAGCCTCCCAAGCAGTGT
>JAOTQJ010107559.1:0-11236 GCA_025642045.1 Solanum sejunctum | reverse complement strand
TTAGAAGAAATGTTGCATTCGGTCCCAAACTTTATTAAATCGAGTCAATTAAGGACTTTCGGGGTTTAAGTTAAGTTACGGGTCCTAACACTATGAGTCATAGATAAAGTTTCATAATAAATTCTAGTGAGGGATGAATTCTAAAGATTAACTCTATAAGACACGTATACGAGTCATAGAGCATTCTACGAGTCATATTGATGGGTTTAGTGAAGATTTCTAGTGAGGGATAATTTGATGAAGTTGAAGGCTATGAACATACAATATGACTTGTGGATCAGTTTATGAGTTATAAAGTGGTATCATAGAAGAGAAGCCCAAAATCCCAGGAGGCTATTACAGGAGACCACGACTACGAGCTGTAGAGAGCTTTCGTGGAGTTTGCCAACTAGTTTTTCTAATTTATTTAGGACTTAATTATAATTACTATCAATAGTACTTTTAGGTTATTTTTCAAGGGAGGATATCATTATTCAGTACTTTTAGGGTTTGTACTTAGAGAACTCAATATTTGGGAGAGAAGATTGTGAGAAAACAGCTATGGGTAAATTTGATCTTGAATCTTATGATTCTCATTCTTCTTGGGTTTGCTTGATATCAGTTCACTATGTAAGTGCTTAATTATGTTTTCTGAATTCATAATTTCTCCATTTACAAATACATTGAGTAGCTAAATCTACAACTAGAGCTTTGGAAACCATAAAGAACTAACAAAGTAAACCCGAATAATTTATAATTCTTGGATTGGGTATATGCATGTATTATTAAATTATCTTCATTTTTCATGTTTAATATTCTAATGGTCGCCAGCATTAGAACTCGCCCAGTTTTACTGATTGGATCAAGGTAGTAATGAATAGGAAAAAAGATTGATTTTGTGTTCTCATCTAATCAATCGAATTGGGACAAGGGAAGGTTGTACTAGGACTTATAGGTAATGATTAGTAATGCACACTATGGAAATCGGCCAAGTCGCATAGTAAAATTCACCTCTCACCTTTGACCAAAGGGCTTGCTGAACTTAAATGACCATCCTGCATGTTATACACTTGACAAGACTTAGGCTATCCGATGATACTAAGTTGGGAAATCATGGGGAACATAATACCCTAGTTGCTCTCTAATATTGAATATCTCACATGATAGTTAGTTTAGTTTACTTTCTTATTGATTATTGCAAACTCCCCCCCCCCCTTCCGGGAGAATTGAGTTGGTTAAACTGCTAAGATTATTTATTGGTGAATTTACCTTGAGTCTACATATTCCCTATAGGTTCATCCCAAACTTTTGTTAGGTTTTATATCTTGACAATGACTGCTTTATCCTCTAAAAAGGAGGTGTAACTTGGGCGATATCACATGTTGGTGAAGAAAATAAAGAGTTGGTAAGAGACGTACATCGGTTGGTCAGAGTAGGTGTTAGATTTGTTGGCTCCAATGATGGTGGCATTTATGTTCAGAATGGAGCTGAGTGTTTTATGGTTGTTGATGTTAAGGGAAAGCAAGATTTGGATACGTCCTTTGTTCAATTGAAGAAGTTGGTTGCTGAAAAGAAGATTGAGGTTTTCTCCTATGAGGGAGATGGTGTACTTTGATACCAAAATTGCTGTGTGTTCCCAATGTTGATGGTCTTAGGGAGGTGATTATGAGTGAACCCCACTATTCTATACATCCAGATCCACCAAGATGTATCGGGACTTGAGAAAAGGGTATTAGTGGCATGGCATGAAAAAAGACATTGCTAAATTTATATCTGAATGCCCTAATTATCTATAGGTTAAGGTGGAACATCAAAGGCCTGATGGTTTGGCCCAAGACATTGAGATTCCTACTTGAAAGTGGAAGGATGTGAAAATAAACTTTGTGGTTGGTTTTCCTAGTAGCCGGAAGTAATTTGATTCTATTTAAGTCATTGTTGATTAGCTGACCAAGTCAGCTCATTTACTTTTGGTTAAGACTACTTTTAATGTCCAAGATTATGCAAGGTTATACATTCGAGAGTTGGTTAGACTACCTGGTATGCCTATGTCTAGTATATCGGATAGTGGTACCTAATTTGCTTCTCCCTTTTGAAAATTGTTTCAAAAAGGACATGGCACTAAGGTGAAGCTAAGTACCATTTTTCATCCACAAACCAATGCATAAGCTGAAAGGACAATTCAAACTTTGCAGATTATGTTTAGGGATTATGTGTTGGAATTCAAGGAAAATTGGGATGATCAACTACCACTTATCAATTTTTCATATAATAATAGTTTTCATGTTAGAATTGGTGTGGGATCTTTTGAGACTTTATATGGGAGAAGGTGTAGGTCCCTGTGGGATAGTATAAGTTGGGTGAGATGGCATTAATAGGCTCGGATTTGGTGTTAGAGTCAATGAAGAAAGTGAAGTTGATTAGGGAAAGGTTGAAGACAGCTCAAAGTCATCAAAACTCTTATTCGGATGTTAGAAAAAGGGATCCTGAATTATATGTCAGTGATTCAGTATATGTGAAGATTTCTCCTATGAAGGGTGTAATGAGTTTTGGTAAAAGGCCAAGTTAAGTCCCTGGTATGTAGGTCCTTAAGAGGTAGTCAAGCAGATTGTAATGGTGGACTATAGGTTGTATTTACCTTTGGATATGAGTTTTATTCACTCGATTTTCCATGTGTCAATGTTGACGAAGTTGATTGGTGATCCTACTCCGATTGTACCTTTGGAAGGTGTTGAGGTTGAAGAGAACTTGACCTATAAAGTGGTGCCGATTGAAATTTTAGATAGACAAGTGAAATGATTTGTCGGGTTAAAGTGCTTTAGAGGAATCAACATATGGAGATTGTTACATAAGAGGCGGAGTTAGATATGATGAGGTAATATCCCTATCTTTTCCAATTTATGCCTAAGTTATTAAGTTCTTCCTTTTTGAAATGACCCTAAAGTCATTTTGAGAAATAAAGCTTTAAAAGATTTATTTTATAAATTTTAAAGTGGCTTTTAGACTATTGATGGACTCATTTTCATGTAGTCATATGCGTATCTATGGACTCATTTTCTTATAAACGTTATATAGTTGATAGATTGGAAATATTTTGAGGCATTAAGGAGAAGAAAAGCATCGTGAATTAGCTTGGTTGACTTTGATTCTTCGATCGAGGTAGGTTATGGTTTGTTCTATCTAATAGGGAGACTCTTAATAGGAATTGATAGTCACTTAGTAAAACTGCGATATTTTCTATGCATTTAATTATTGTGGTTTGGTTTACTAATATATTGTTATGATTAGTCTGCAATCCCAAAACCATGAAACCCATAATTTAAACTTCATCTCTCATAGTTGTTCCACGAATAAGGAAGATTTGCTGAAACATTGGTCATAAAATAAGAATTAATGATAAAGAATAATGAATTATATATATTAGATCATGTGTCATAGTCCGACACATATATATTATAGGATTAGGTGTCACGTTCTCACATATATACATTATAGGATCAGGTGTCACATTCTGACATATATATTATAGGATCGGGTGTCACGTTTCGACACATGTATTATAGGATCAGGTGTCACGTTCTGGCATAATAATAATAAGGGAAAACTTGTTAAAATAATTTAATGTACTCAAATTCAAATAACCTATCTCCCAAAAGAAATGTGATGTGGGGGCTTGAGTCCTCATGTGTATCATTGATATCATTGATCAGTTATGTACTTGTCCCTATTGTTGCTCCCTATTAAGTGTTATGGTTGATTACTACTTTTATTTTATGTATATTGATTTCTATTTTGGGTCAGCCAATGATATCTACTCAGTACATGTTGCCCATACTGACCCTTACTTGTACTTTTCTTGTTTTATTTTGTGGAGTGCAGCAAGTGCTCGGCTAACTTCGACTCGACCTCAGCTCTAGTTTGTCTGTAGCAAATCAGGTTGTAGGGTGAGCTATTTCTTTAGATTGTGTTGGATCGTATTAGTCTTGCCATGGTGTCCTTAGTTTTCGGACATAAACCACTTGTTCCTTCATTTTGGAGTTGATATTCTTAGACTTGGTATCTTGATATTAGTGTCCTGATGTGATGACTTTTAGATTTTGGGGAACATTAAGTAATAAATTTAGTAATTTTGGGTTATTTCTGCCTTATGAGTTTAACCTCTCGATTATTATCATACTTTATAAGTTGAATTATTAGTATTGATTGGGATTTATATGTTGGTTCGCCCTCCTAGGAGGGTAGGTATTAGTGCCACTCACTTCCCATTTTGGGTCGTGACACTTTTCCAAATGGTCCTACTTCTTTCATTTTTATGTTTTCATGACATGGCATGTATAAATGTAGACAAAGTAGTTTAAAATGTGCTTTCACATGAGTTTTAATTATTTTATGATTTTCAAGTGAAGACTTATGCATTGTGACTTCATGTTTAAATGTTTCATGTTTAACTCAAGCCTTTCAAGTTATGTTCCAGCTCATTCTAGGATGAGCGTTCCCAAAGGGGACATGATGTAAAGAGTCGGATATCGGGAGGCCTTAACGATGCTTGAATCTGGAATTTCCAATGTGTTAACCAAGGTGACACTCTATGGTTCACCTCCAAGAGCCGTGAAGGCGGACTAGGAGTGGCCCTTTGCCTTGTGCATGGCATGACTTGGCTTATGGTGGAGTTCAAGGCCAAGTGGCCCTCCACTGAGCCCTTTATGGCTCTTGGTACTTACTACTGGCCGTGAAAGTGGCTCGTAGTAGATGCCCTTGGCTTAAAAGCCTATGCGTCGATAAGGCACTTATCACAGACCCTTGTACAGGCCGTACAACCCACCACAGCTCGTGGTGGGGTCCCATGAAAGTGCTAGTCCTAAAAATTCTAAGTATCAAAGTACCATCTCGAAACTTGTGTACATTTTCATAGACCATTGTATGGATGGTGCTTCCCTTCAACGATACCCTTGCACAGTTTTCAAAGTCCATTTCATTAATGGTTATGATTCATTTTTAGGTTCGTTCGTGACATTCTAGTCTATCGTAAACCCTTGAAAAGACCTATTCTCCTCCATCTTAGTTCAATTTCATTCATTATACTTAAACCCTAGACTTTATACTCTCCTAAAAGTTCCTTTCAAGTGTGACATCGAAGATTCAATTTAGAATTCAAGGGAGACGTTCTTCTCTAATCAATTTCCTTTTAATCCTTATAGGTTTCCCAAGGTATATGGAATTGGTTCATGATTCCTTTTAATCATGAAAACCCCAAAAACTTCTTACTTCTTAATTTATGAATTTGAAGCTTACTTTGAATACGGGTCTTTAAATTTTTGTTGATTTGATCAAATTAAGTTATGGGCTTTGAATATAAAGTCTTATTTCGAATAAATATGTGTTAAACATAGATTCATGTTTATGCCCCTTTAAGAGATGATTATGTCATAGATCTACCTTTGGTAAGTAGATGACCTCTTTATTCATTGTGAGGTAGATGAGGTTCTAAGAAATAGCTCTCTTGATCTTATGTCGGTTGAGGTTACAACCCCATATGTTTAAAATATTATGGCATTCATGCATCATGAACCTATGGCATATGATATATTATTCTTTCTTATATACTTTCATCTGTGTATGTTCCCTTGTCATCTAAAATTGATTTACAGGTTATTCATGTTCATATGCATCGCATGCCTGCAAACTTAGTACATTCTAACATACTAATGCATACTTTTTGCCTACATGATCTAACCATGTAGGAACTTGAGATATATCCATCCACCTCTTGATGGTAAGCTTGGATTCTCTTGAGGATTACTAATGGTGAGACCTTAGCTTCAAGGACAAGCACTACCATTCTATCTACCTACTATTCCATGCTTAGTTATGTCATTATTTTGAGGGTGAACCTAGGAAAAGTCTTCGCCCCCATCCTATCTATACTAGAGGTATTGTTGGACATCGTGATATCTTACACACGTGTCTGTTATGTCTATGTTTGAGATAATATGACTATGTTCTATACTATGATGACATGATTATGTTGACATGTGATAATGTTAGAAGTCCTAAGCCTCTAGTATCTCCATAGTGTGAGTCACTTACCTGCCCTTTAGTTCTTATGTGTTATATGCAATGTGATCATATAAATCCTCTCCCTTGTGTCATCCTTATAGCTTGAGTCTTGAGTCCCCGTCGCTTAGTCTTATATGTGCATTGTGTGCTAATGAGTCCCTTATCCCTTATCTTTTATCCATAGATTGAGTCATCTATCCCTATCCCTCAGTCTCACATAATGATTATAGTTAGTATAAATACGCGCTTCTGAACTAATGATATGTACGTGATAACTATGAGGCTTGTCTGGGGACTTACGGGTTCTCATTTGTCATGTCACTCCTAGGACGTACACTCGATTCGTGATAGTTTCTAGGCCTTTGTTTATTTACTTTGTATAGTTTTAGGGTCCTCATATCCTTTGGTGCTTGTTTGACTTTCTAATTCATCCCATGAGTATTGTGTTATCCTTACTTTATTTTAAGTGTATATATTGAGCCTTTGCAGTGGATTCTTTTAGCAGCGGATTGCTAGGTCGTGTTTCCGTGATTATGAGTATTAGTTGAGCTTATGGAAAGGCTAATTAGTTCCTCTTTTTGTCCTTCCTTATTGGTTATTTTAGTTGTGCAATAGATATATTCTTGTGAGGCGGGTAGACTGATGTACTGTCATCATACAACATTTTTTTATGCCTAAAACATGGAATTTTGTATGTTGTCAAAGTAATTTTAGTATATTTGATGTGTTTTTGTGTTTGTTTTGCAGGATTACAGGGTTGGCATGATTGATGGTCTAAGTCGACAGATGTCATAGAATTTGAGGTTTTATGAGACCCTTTACGGGCTATAGAAATTCCATGGGCCATAGAGTTTGTTTCATACATAATTCTAGTGAAGGGTAATTTTATAAAGTTGAGTCTATGAACATGCAAACGAGCCCTAAAACTTTCTACGAGCCATAGACTTAGTGTTATGCCCTGAGGATTTGAAAGTGGGGAGTTGTTGAAAGGACATCAGATGAAACCCTTTATAAGTGGTAAAACTTTATACAGCCCATAGATGGGTCTCGTAGAAGTTATTCCTAGAATTGAGGAGAGAATGCATGAAGCCTCAATTATAGGCCGTAAAACATTATACGGCTCGTAGAAGTGCCCGTAGAGCCTATTGACCAGTTCTCCTAATTCATTTTGGTTTTATATTTTAAACACTATAAATAGATTTTTTTTAGGTTATTTTTTGCATAGAACCTTAGAGAATAGTAGGGAACTTCAGAAATATTATGAAACATTATTTTGTATGTTAATTCGATCTTGTTATTCTTGGTGAAGATCTTGGATTTCTTGTTCTTAATTCTATTGTGTAAGTGCTCAATTATGTTATTCAAAATCATGATTCTTGCATCTACATTGATAATGAGTAGCTAAATCCATAACTAGGACTGTGGGAACCATGAAGAACTAACAAAGTAAAAACCAAATATTTTGTAATTCTTAGAAAATGTGCATGCATGTTTTAATTAACTTTCTTCAGTTTGAATGCTTTTTAACAGTGGCCAATGTTAGAACTCACCTAGTGTTACTGGATGGATCAAAGTAGTAATGAATAAAAAAAGATATTAATTAATAGGATTCGATTGATGTTTCTCATCTAATCAATGAAACAGGGCCAAGGAGAGGTTGTACTGGAACAATAGGTAAGGGTTAGTAATGTCACACTACGGGGATAGATCAAATCACATAGTAAAATTTACCTCTCGCCCGGATCAAAGGATTTGGTAAACTTAACTTACCATCTTGCATGCTACACATCGAAAAAGAGTTTGATTGTCTAGTAATACCGAGTTAGGAAATCATGCAGAACACAATACCCTAGTTATTCTTCATACTGAATTCACACTTATCTTAGTTTAGGATTAGTTTTCATAGTTTTTACAAACACCCCCCTTTGGGGAGATAAGTATGTTAATCAACCTGAATTGCGTTAAATTCTTCTAAGTCTACCATATTACCTGTGGGATCTACCCTAACTTTGGTTAGGTTATGTATCTTGACAACAATTGCTTTATCCTTCAAAAAAGAGATGTAGCTTGAGTAACATCATCGACTAGATTCTCCATAGGCTTGGATTTGTTGTATTATTTGATCTAGTTGGCTTAGGTGGTTACCTTAGTTATATGACATCCCTTTAAATTAGTAGTTTAGAGTTGGTGGATGAGGGTCTTTTGTGTGTAGGGTAGTGTATCCTTTGGTAGATTGTGATAGTACTAGTTGATCATTTCCTTCCTTTGACTTAGTATTTTCCTCTATTGTGATATGTGCCTCACTCATTCAATCTTTCTGGATTTATTTCTTTCAAGCGTTTTGGTGGTTGGTTATGGCTAGTTAAAATTTTGAGGTATGTTTCATTATTATACGTTATTAATATTATGATTTTGTTCTATAGTGGTAGTGGTAGCATTCAGGTTGAGCTTAGTGAATTAGAGTAGAATGGTAATATGCCTTGGTGGCTTCAGATTTTAGAGTTTTGGGTTTGTTTGGAGGATGGAATCATGCTAAGTAGGTTTATCTACAAGATAAGGTTAAAGTAATTTGTAGAATCTGTGAGATAGTAATTGCTCTATGGGAGGTTGCTCTTGCTATATTTAGTAGTTTGCGAAATTCGATAATGGAAGTTAGTACCTTAGGGCCACTACAGTCCAATTGACTACGTTTATTTTTAGCCAACCAGCTTAGTGTTTCTTTTATGAAGTAGTTAGTCTTGATATTCTATAAAAGAGTAGCTTGTGGGCTTATGTTGCCAGCTTTCTACAAGTTTCCTTGGTAATAGAAGGTTGTTAGAGCAGCAACTTAGTGCATCCTTATTGTCTATAAGAGGATCATCATTAGGAGTAGAGTTGTTAGCCCCAAAAAGTGTTGTTCATCTTAGGATTGTTGAATTTGAGAGTTCGGAAAAGATTTTGGACTTTGCCCTGTGCTGAATTCTAGATTTATCTATTATTATTCATCGATGTTTAGATTGGGCCTATATTTCTCTCAGTGTTCATGTTGTGAGGTCTTGTACATAAAGATTTAGATGATACTAGAGAAGGTTAGGATAGTTGAGGACCGACAAGATACTCCTAATGTTTAGGAGATGTTGGGTTTTAAGACAAAGGTTAATGAGAGTGGTTTGCTTCTACTTTGGTCCTACGGTTACTCAATTGATGGCTTTTATTATTGTATTGATTTCTCAAATAGTTTTGGTACTTTTGGTTGGATTTAGCCAGTTGAATAGGAGCTAGATTCAAGTAAAGGAATTGGAGGAGTTTTTCGAGTTTCAAAGTGAATTTGAGAATTTAACCATGAGTTTTGCCTTGGAGATGTTTGATTTGTGAGAGTGCCAGAAGGGCTGGCAGAGTATGCAAGCCTAATATCCTTATCTTTTCCTAACGTTAGGCGTTTTAGTCCATTGACTTTGTAGAGAGCATATGAATGACCCTCCAGATCACTTTCCCCATTTTCTTATAATCCAGCATTTAGAGCTTTCTTGAAGTAATCTCAAGTCATTTATAACTTGCTGGCACTGACAGTTTGATCGTCCTGTCATTCATTTAGATTCTATGCAAGTCTATATATTTTGGAGCTTCTTAAACTTGAACAATTGACTTCGATAACAAATTTTAGGTAAATAGGCTTAGAATGCAATTTTAATAATTCTATCAGCTCTAAAAAAAGCCCTTTTAGGCTAGTAGCATGGTCAGCTTGGGTTCCAAGATTATCGATGTGAGTTTTACCATTAGGCATTTTAAAATTTAAGCATTGGCCTAAGTTGGACCTTGGTCAATATTCTTGGTTAACGTGTCTGAATGGAAATTTCATTAGTTTGGTTAGTTATAGAACATCAAGTATGGTCTAGAAAGACCTTTAGTTTGGGTTAAAGGGTTTTCAGTATAGGTTTGAGCACTTAGACGAGACGTTGGAAAGCTTAAAGGCCTAGAGTTGACTTTGGTCAACATTTGGAGAATAAATTTTCGTATAAGAATTTCATCAGAATGTTGAATTTGTTCTGTTAGGACCTTTGGTTCTGGTCTTGATATCTTTTTTTTTTTATTTCGGGGGCTTAGACTAAAAGTTAAGTTTTACGCCCAAAAGGGTCCCGAGGTGGTTGTTCTATCATAATAATCTTTTTTACAAATTCGACAATTTCATTGAGTCTCGAACATCAAATTTAGTAGGATAACATATCTGGTTTATATTTATCAAGTCCCAAAAGAATTTTGATCATTTGTTTAGAGACTAAGAAATAGCAAAGCTTAATATCTGGTGCAACCTTTTAGCGAAAAGAATGGGGCTTTAAACGATTAAATCTTTACCTTTTGACCAACTAGATTCTTTTTCTAAAAGTGCAATTTGAACTTTTTGTCCTCATTTTCAAATTGTGAAATCTTGAGCTAGGAATGCTCTATTTTGGGTGATTCAAAGTCCATGTATTTGTTTTGATTGTGGCTATGCATTGAAGTATTCAAAAAGTAATTGGGGCTTGTCGTTTGAGGTTATTTAAGTTCTAAGGTGATTTGTAAACCTTTTCTTCTTGGCTTTAATAGGTGAATTTATGCATGAACTGATTTTGGACCATTTTTGCCATGAATTGTGTTTTATTTTGAGACACAAGTTTGAGGACATAAAATGAATCTTTTTTACGGAGTTAATTATGATATTCTCGATGTGTCTCCCCATAATTCTGTTTTAGATCCAATTTTAGATCCATCTTTGGTTAATGCGATCTTAATGTCAAAATATCCATATTGTATGGTGATCAATATTTTGATAATGCGGCAGTTAATAAAGGCAATTTAGAGGTGGATAGCTCTCATGAAGTGGATTCAGAGTGCGTATGACCAGCTTTGAGATAGGCTTAGATCCTCTTTCCAAGAACAACAACATACATAGTGAAATTCCACAAGTGGGGTACAGAGAGGGAAAAAAAATATACGCAAACCTTACTACTACCTCATAGCGATAGAGAGGTTGTTTCTGGAAGACCCTTAGCTCAAAGTGTCAAGCCCTATAAGCAGAATATACTAGATATGAAAGAGAAATGTGTTAGGACCCGCAACGTAATTTAAACCCCGAACGTCATTAATTGGTTCGATTTAATAAAGTACTAGGACCTATGTAACATTTTACTTAACTTAGGTCCTTAAGAATAAAAGGGATGTGGGGTCAAGTTGGGTGCCTCCTTTT
>JAOTQJ010107548.1:0-11237 GCA_025642045.1 Solanum sejunctum | reverse complement strand
TAAGAAAATTCAATAAGTGGAATATGTTCATCCGAAGTACCCTTAAACTCCAAAACACAAGCTCTAACCATATACTCAAGAGTTTGGATAGTCCTGTTAGCTTGACCATCCGTTTGAGGGTGAAAGGTCGTGCTAAGCTTTACTTTGGTACCTAAACCTCTTTGGAAGGACCTCCCAAAGTGAGAAGTGAATTGAGCACCATGATAAAAAATGATAGACGAGGGCACCCCATACAATCTAAGCAACTTATGTATATACAACTTGGCATAATCTTCGGCACTGTAAGTAGTTTTGACCAATAGAAAGTGAGCTGACTTTGTCATTATATCCACAATAACCCAAATAGAGGTAAAATGTTTCCTAGCCTTAGGCAACCCAACCACAAAATCCATGTTGATCTCTTCCCACTTTCAAGTAGGAATCTCTATGTCTTGGGCTAGGCCACCCGGCCTTTGATGTTTGGCTTTCACTTGTTGGCAATTGTGACATCCGGATACGAACTTGGAGATGCATCTCTTCATACCACCCCACCAATACACCTCTCTCAAGTCTCTATACATCTTTGTAGAATATGGGTGAATGGAATAGTATAAATTATGAGCGTTCTTCAAGATCAATCCTTTCAAATCATCTATATTTGGCACACACAATCTACCTTAGTACATAAGGGCACCGTCTCCCCCTTGGGAGAAAACCTCCACTTTACCATCTCTCACCAAGGCCTTTAACTATAGCAAGGTGGGTTCAAGATCTTGTTTTGCCTTTACCTCCTTAATAAAGGAAGATTTTAAACCATCAAAAACTACCACACCACCATTGTCAACCTTATCCAACCTAACCCCAATCTATCCAACCGATGAACCTCTTTAGACACCTCTTTGACACTATCCTTAACATGAGCTAAACTACCCATAGACACCCTACTTACAGCATTGGGCACAATATTAACTTTGTCGCGGTGATAATGCACACCCATATCATAATCCTTAAGGAGATCTAACCAACTTCTTTGTCTTAAGTTAAGATCTTTTTGGGTGAACATATTGAAGTATCTTGTGGTCGGTGAACACATTAACATGAAACCCATACAAGTAATGATGCCAAATTTTCAAAGCAATTATCATGGCCGCCAATTCAAGATCATGGGTGGGATAATTCTTCTCATGCACCTAGGTTGTCTAGGGGCATATGACATCACCTTGCCACTTTGCATCAAAATACACCCCAAACCAATTCTAGAGGCATCAAAATATACAACAAACCTTCTAACCCTTCTTGTAGAGGCAAGATATGAGCAGAGACAAGCTTATCTTTCAAAGTGTGGAAACTCTTCTCACATTCATCAGTCCACAAGAATTTTGCCTTCTTTCTGACAATTTAGTCATGGGGGAAGGAATAGAAGTGAAACCATTTACAAACCTCCTATAATAGCCCACCAAACCCAAGAAACTTCTAATATCTGATGGATTCAAAAGGTCTAGGCTAATTTATAATCACCTCTGTTTTCTTAGGATCCACCTTAATGTCATTACTCGACACCACATGCCCTAGAAAAGTGACCTCTTTAAACCAAAACTTACATTTCTCATATTTCGCATACTACCTCTCCTCCCTCAAGATTTGCAACACCACCCTAATGTAATCTACATAGTCCTCCTCATCATGGGAATAGATCAAGATATCATTAATAAACCACCACAAACAAGTCAAGGTAGGGTTTAAAGACCCTATTCATAAGGTCTATAAATATAGTCAGTGCATTACTCAACCCAAAGGATATAACCACAAACTGAAAGTGACTATACCTAGTCTGGAAAGCCGTCTTGGGATTGTTATACACCCTCACTTTCACTCGGTGATACTCGGATCGAAGATCAATCTTAGAGAAGTGACTGGGCTATTGAAGTTGATCAAAAAGTTTATTAATCCTTGGTAGAGGGTACTTGTTCTTTATGATGACTCTATTAAGTTGCCAGTAATCTAGGCACATTCTAAGAGAACCATCCTTTTTCTTCACAAACAACACTGGTGCATCCCAGAGTGACTTACTAGGCCTTATAAAACACTTCTCGAACTAATCTCTCAATTTCTCCTTCGACTCTTTCAACTCCGTCGGGGCCATATGGTAAGGAAAAATAGATATGGGTTGAGTATTGAGAAGAAGTTCTATACCAAAGTCTATTTTGCTTTCGGTAGGAATACCAGGAAGCTCATCAAGAAAGACATCAAGAAATTCATTAACCACCAGAACCGACTCAATAAGAAGGACTTTGGATTCAACATCTCTAACCCTCACGAGATGATAGAGACAACCCTTAGAAATCAACTTTTGGACTTTACGACAAGAAATGAACTTCCCCTTGATAACCATATCACAACTTTCCCACTCAATGATGGGCTCATTAGGAATTGAAATTTCACCCTAAGAGTTCTACAACTAATAGAAGCATGCAACCAATCCATCCCAAGAATGAAATAAAAATCCACCATATCTAATTTAACAAAATGACAAGGCAAGATTTTATAAAAGATGAACATGGGATAATTTTTATAGACTCTTTTAGCAACAATAGACTCACCAATAGAGGTAGACACTTCATAAGGTTCTCACAATAATTCGGGACAAACA
Source organism: Solanum sejunctum (assembly GCA_025642045.1). Classification (NCBI taxonomy): domain Eukaryota; kingdom Viridiplantae; phylum Streptophyta; class Magnoliopsida; order Solanales; family Solanaceae; genus Solanum; species Solanum sejunctum. The sequence goes on along the minus strand of JAOTQJ010107548.1, from coordinate 8,608 downwards.
TGAAGATTTTTGGCAACAAAAGGAGTAATAAAAGAAAGAGTGGCACCCGGGTTTATTAAAGTATACACATCAAAATTAAAAACCTTTAACATACCAGTGATGACATCGGGCACCTCATCCAATCCTTGCCTTCCTTGAAGAGAATAGAATCTATTTTGCCTTGGAGCACCCCCTTGTTGGCCTCCTCTTTCCTTTCGACCCGTATTTGTACCTTGGCCTTTTGGACAACTATCTCTACCTTTGTTTTGAGCATGAGGACAATCAATCACCTTATGACCCACTTTACCACAACTATAACAAGCATTGGAGTTTTTCAAACATGGGCCATTATGGCTCCTGCCACACCTTTAGCACATAGGGTTAGGCGCCATACCACTACCACCTTGGAACCTTAGGTTGTCATTAGCAAACCTCCTATTAGGAGCATTAGAAGACCCTTGGCCTTGGAACTTGTGGCCTTGAAGAAACCAGCCACCCTTGGAATTTTGGAATCCACTTTCAAAATGAGCCCTTTTAGACTAACTACTTTTTCTCTTTCTAAACTTTTCTCCATCTAGTTGTTCATCTTATGTCATGAGGCAGGACAAATCCATATCACCTGTTAGCATAAAGTTACGGCACTACACATTAACCAAGTTGGACACACCTAACACAAGTTTGTTCATCCTTGATCTCGGCTTGACAACCAATTATGGGGCATACTTAGATTGTTGGTTGAAGTTGAGGGCATCTCTCACACTCATGGAACCTTGCTTAAGGTTCATAAACTCCATTATTTTAGCCTCCTTAGCCTTATAGGAAAGAACCTATTGAGGAATACGACTTTAAACTCCTCCCAAGGAATAGCATCATCATCTCTCCTATCTGACCTTCATTGTGTAAACCAAATTTAAGCCACTCCTTTGAGTTGGTAGGTTTCTAACTCAACCTTTTCCTCCAAATTGACCCCCATAATAGATAGCACTTTGTACATCTCATCGATAAACTCTTGGGGATCCTCATCCATCTTGGATCCATGGAACTCCAATGGGTTCATTATAGTGAAATTTGTCATCGTAGAAGCCTGAGTGGGAGCATGAGGGGCTTGGACCCCTTGGTGAATTTTGTTGGTCACAGCATGACCCAACATTGTAATAGCATACCGAAACTCATCTTGGGCCACCCCTCCACCTTGAGGAGCTTGCAGAGCGGGAGGAGTCAGTTGCTCCTATGGTGTATGGGCTCTCCTTAGTCTCTCTCTTGGAATCAACATGATCTAGAAGAGCAAAGAGCATTCATTAGGGGAAAATATTTACACTTACACCTAGAGCGGGATATAAATCATGAAAAAGTGAAACATTTCCTTAAACGTCTAGTTACCTCCCATTCATAATTGTGGTACACTTCACAACCATGAATAAGAATCTAACAGATGCAGTATGTTTGATTCAGAGAACCATTAACAATCTAGTAATCTAATAGCAAGTTTGTCACGACCCATGCTTAGGGCATATATATGACACGCTGAATGGGGAACCCGAAGGAACCCCCAATAAGCCTCTTAGAATATCAATCACACATCCTTGGTTATGAAAGTAAAATAACAACAAGAGATATAAATAAGGCAAACAGGACTAAGGGAAGTCTTTGATAATCATAAAACATTTCAAGAGCCAAGCTCGTGGCATAAATGCATCAATCATCCAACAAAACCTCTAACATAGATTAGAGCGGGGGCCAAGTGACACTGTCCGGGCTCACCCTCATAATAACAAGTACTCAACATGAAGAAATCTCAACATAACAAAAGTAGTAAATATAGTATCCTCGGACTTGAGGATTCACCAAGGCTTATCGCCAAACCAATGAGCTAGCTACGTGGAGGATGATCAAGAGGAGCTCTGATTACTATATGGTAAAATATTAAAGGCATAGAGATATGTTAGTATGTTTGAATCCACGAAGTAGTAGGATACAATGCAACAAGACATAAGCCAACATAGTCAAAATGCATATTCACAATCAATGTACAAGTATAATATCAATATGGCATACACATCAATGCTTAAAGTGGAACATGCTAGTAAATCATATAACTTGTATAGAATATAATACATATGTATGGAGAGACCCTAATCTTAGACTAAGAAACTATTACTTAGAATCCAAGGCATGTCACCTCCTTGGAAGGTGATTAGGGTATCCACTCCTCAATAAGGTGGCATGGGCATATCACCCCCCAACACGGTGGTCGAGGTATCTACCCCTCAACATGGTAGTATGGGCATATCACTACCAACAAGGTGGCCAAGGAATGTACTGAAATGATCCCAAAATGTGCACAAAAATGTGCCTAGGAAGTGCCCGAAATTATAATTTTCATATATCTCAAAATTCGTACATAATATCAAAAGTTTAATTTCATATTTCGATCAGTGCAAAAATTGAGTGGGTTATCAGTTTAACCTTGATTTTAGAGCAACTATAACAAAATACAAAAATCCCAAAAATGTAATTTCCACTAAGGGTTCGTGCCCCTGGCGTGACGTAGCTAGGGGACGCCCCAGTGTTATTTTTGCCCAGTTTTTGTTACTTGGTCCAGGACTTTTGCATCTTGGGACTAAGTCTTCCATGCATGAAAATATTTATAATTAGCCATATTTTACCTCTAGTTCTTGCAAGAAATTCCCCAATACTCTCCCAAACACTTAGACAAATATTTCACTCAAAATCAAGTGTCCCAAACTCATTTTTGGATTCAAGAAATTTAATTAAGATTCAAGTTCTCATCTCAATCTTCATCAAGAATTCTCCAAAGCTAAGGTATGTGGGTTTCAACCATTGGATCCTTTCCCCTATGGTGCCTAAGGTTCCTTTTTACATAAATTTTATGTTTCTAAGTGATTTACTTATTGGTCTTACTTACTATGAATTTGACTATGAACTAGAGTTTTATAAAATACTGACTATTAAGCATGTTTTGACCTATGAATCTAGTATCTATTTTGAGATTTGATGAAGAGTTTAAACGTATATTACATGAGGGCGTTACCAACTATTGGTGAATGGATTTATTTTAAGTTTTCTTGCGTAATTTCACTCTTGAATTGCAGGATTTTACACTAGCATTACACACCAACCGAGTATGATAAAATATCCATTTTAGGGTTCTTGAGCTATTGATAATCCATTACATGACCTATGACTTGAATGACTTTATGATAATGAATGAAAGGTATATATGTGTTGATATCATAAAAAAGTATCTATAGTGTTGCAAGTTAAACTCACCTTGTTGAGGGGGTGCTATGTCTCAATCACCATGGATGGCAGGGTGAGATAACCATCAACTAATTGAGGGTTGATACCTCAATCACCATAGATGGTAGGGTGAGACAACATCAACCAATTGGGGGGTTGATACCTCAATCACGATTGATTGTTGGGGGGGACAACTATCAACTAATTGAGGGGTTTATACCTTAATCACCATAGATGGTAGGGTGTGACAACCATCAACCAATCGAGGGTTGATACCTCAATCACCGCTCCAAGTTGATCGTAGGCCTTATATATGATGGTATCTTATTTCACATGTAATATGTTCTATATAAGCATTTCAAGTACTATTCTTGCATGTCATATTGCTATATGCTTATTCATTGTCTAATTATGCATTTCAATTATGATGTCTATCTATTCTTGCATTATATCCTACATACTTAGTACATTCAAATGTACTAATGCATATTTTATATCTACATAATGTTACCATGTAGGAATCGAAGCTCCCCACGATCATCGTCATACTACATATAGCTAGTACCATCTCCTCAAAGCAAGTTGGAGAGTCCTCAAATTCGAGGACATACTTCTCTTGATTTATGCTATGTATTGACTCTTCTTATGTTGAATACTTATGGCTATGAGGGTGAGCCTGGAGATTGTCTTGGCCCCCGCTCTTATCTATGTATTAGAGGTTCTTTTGGAACCTTATGACATTTTAATGTTATATTATTGCCTTGTTATATTACTATGGTATCAAAGATATCCCTTAGCCCTGTATTTCCCCTTTTTCTATCTATTGTTGTTGTATAATTTCTTTCATGACAAAGGATGTGTAATGATATGTTAAGAGGCTTGACTGGGTCCCTTTGAATTTTCCCCATCTGTCCTGCCACGTCTATGACCTAGGCTTGGAGCATGACAAACTTGGTATCAGATCACTAGGTTGTAAATGGTCCTCGGCATCCAACACACCGTAATGATTGGAGTCCTATCCATGGTTATGTTGTTCACTAGAACTATGAGTAAGAGGATATGAGACATTTTAGGAAATCTATCACTTTTTCATGATTTATGTAATGATATAGAAGTTAGGTAAGGTTTCCCTTCTAATGAATATTGTTTGCCATCTTTAGATCATGGATAACACAAGAGAAGGGAGAGCCCCACTCCCAAAGAACAACCAGTTCATGGAGAGCTCCGGGATGCTCTCACCTTACTAGCTCAAGCTATGGCTAATCAAGTCAATCAAGGGGCCCAAGCCCCTCATGCTCCCACCAGATGAGGGACTCTATAAGGATGAACCCACTAGAGTTTAATACATCTAATGTGTATGAGGATCCTCAAGAATTTATTGATGAGGTGTACAAAATATTAGTTATCGTGGGTGTTAGGTCGGAGGAGAAGGCAGAGTTGGCGGCTTACCAACTCAAGGGGGTGGCCTAACTATGGTATACTTAATGGAAGGAGGAGACGGGGAACAATAATGTTATTCTTTGGGAGGAGCTTAAGGCAACTTTCCTCATTCAGTTCTTTCCTCTTGAGCTTAGGGAGGCTAAAATGATGGAATTCATGAATTTAAAGTAAGGGTCTATGAGTGGGAGGGATTATATCCTCAAGTTCAACTAACTCTCTAAGAATGCTCCAAACTTGGTTGCCGACTTGAGGTCTAGAATGAATAAGTTTGTGATGGGTATAGCTAATTTGTTGAATGAGGAATGTCGTGTATCTATGTTGATTGGTGACATGGATTTGTCCCGCCTCATGATTTATGTCAAACAATTGCAGGGGGAAAAGTTGAGAAAGAAGAGAAGTAGTGTGGCCTAGAGGACTCGTTTTGATGGTAAGTTCCAAGGTCCCAAGGGTGGTTGGTTTCACCAAGGATAAGGTTCTTCTCATATTCCTAATTAGAGATTTGCTAACGACTACCCAAGGACCTAAGGAGGTGGTGGTATGGTGCCTAGACCTATGTCCCCAAAATGTGGTAGAGGCTATGATGGCCCATGTTTGAGGGACACTAATTCTTGCTATAGTTATGGGGAAGTGGGTCACGAGAAGGTTGATTGTCCTCAGAATCAAAACAAGGGTAAAGATATTTGTCCATAAGGCCGGGGTGGTAATGCGATTCCTTTGAGGAGAGGAGGCCAACAAGGTGGTACCCTAAGGCGTAATTGGTTCTATGCACTCCAAGGGAGAAAAGGGGCTGATGAGGTGCCCTATGTTATCATCAGTCTATTAAAAGTCTTTGATTTTGATGTATATGCATTGATAGACCTGGGTGCCACTTTTTCTAATTTACTCCTTTTGTTGCCAAAAATTTTCTTGTTGAGCCCGAATTATTGTGTGAGTCCTATGAGATGTCTACTCTTATTGGTGTATCAATTGTTGCTAGAAAGGTCTATCAAAATTATCCTTTTTGAATTTTGCATAAGAATTTTCCTTGTGATCTTGTTGAGTTGGATATGGTAGATTTTGATGTCATTCTTGGGATAGATTGGTTGCATGCATATTATGCCTCTATTGATTGTAGAACTCGTGGGGTCAAATTTCAATTTCCAAATGAACCTATCCTTGAAAGTGAGACTTATGATGTGATGGTCAAGGGTAGGTTTATCTCTTGCATTGAAGCCCAAAGATTGATCTATAAAGGGTATCTCTATCATCTTGTGAGTATTAGGGATGTCGAGTCCAAAGTCCTTCTTATAGAGTCGATTTTGGTGGTTAGTGAGTTTGTTGATGTCTTTTGAAATGACCTTCCCATTGTTCCTCCCTAAAGGAAAGTAGAATTTGGTATAGACTTCCTTTCCGATACTTAACCCATATTTATTCCCCTTACCGTATTGGCCTCTAAGGAGTTAAAAGAGTCAAAGGAGCAATTAAGGGATTTGTTGGAGAATGGTTTTATTAGGCCTAGATAATCACCTTGGGGTGCACTGGTGTTGTTTGTGAATAATAAAGATAGGTCACTTAGAATGTGGATTGACTACCGACAACTTAATAGAGTCACCATCAAGAATAAGTATCTTCTACTAAGGATTGATGATTTGCTTGACCAACTTCAAAGGGCTAGTGGTCTGACATTTCCAAGATGGCCTTCAGGACCAGGTATGGGCATTATGAATTTGTGGTTATGTATTTTGGGTTGACCAATGCACCGGCTATCTTTATGGATCTTATGAATAGGGTCTTTAAACCCTACCTTTATTTATTTTATGGTCTTTATTGATGGTATTCTGATTTATTCCTATAGTGAGGAGGAGCATGTGAGCTATTTGAGGGTATTGTTGCAAAAACTAAGGGAAGAGAAATTATATGCTAAGTATGAGAAGTGTGAATTTTGGTTGAAAGAGATTGCCTTTCTAGGTCATGTAATGTCGAGGTATGGTATTAAAATGGATCCTAGAAAGATGGAAGTAATTAGAAATTGGCCTAGACCATTAACCCCATCAGATATTAGAAAATTCTTAGGCTTAGCGGGTTACTACTGGAGGTTTGTGAATGGGTTCTGACTTATTGCCTCTCCCATGACTAGGTTAACAGAAGAAAAGGCTAAGTTTTTATGGATAAATGAGTGTGAAAATAGTTTCCAAACTTTGAAGGAAAAGTTTGTCTCTGCTCCTATCTTATCTCTACTGGAAGGGTTGGAAGGGTGTGTTGTGTATTATGATACCTCTCAGATTGGTTTGGGTTGTGTTTTGATATAACATAGTAAGGTGATAGACTATTCTTATAAGAAACACAAAGTGCCTAAGAGGAATTATCCTACTCATGATCTTGAATTGGCACTCAAGGTATTTGCTTTTAAAATATGGCGTCATTATTTGTATGGTGTGCATGTTGATGTATTTACTGATCATAAGAGTCTCTAATATGTGTTCGCTCAAAAAGATCTCAACTTGAGGCAACGTCAAAGGTTGTTAGAACTATTTAAGGATTATGATAAGAGTAAGCGTAATCATACAGATAAGTCTAATGTTGTGCCCGATGCTTTATGTATGGTGTCTGTGGGTAGATTAGCTCATGTTAAGGATTGAGGTCCATCGATTGGCTAGATTGGGGGTTCGGTTGGAAGAGGTTGGTAATTGTGGTATTGTTGTTATTGATGGTTCAAGATCTTCCTTTGTTGATGATGTAAAAGCAAAGCAAGATTTTGACCACTCCTTGTTAAAATTAAAGCCCTTGGTGAGTGATGGGAAGGTGGAAGTTTTCTCCTAAAGGGGAGATGGTGACCTTCGGTACCAAGGTAGGTTGTGTGTGCCTTGTGTTAATGACTTGAGAGAGGAGATTCTTGATGATTCTCATAGTTCTTCCTACTCTATGCTAAATTGTACATTCATGAGTTGGTTAGATTGCACGGGGTACCCTTATCTATCATATCGGATCATGGTGCTCAATTCACTTCACACTTTTGGAGGTCCTTCAAAAGGGGTTTGGTATCAAGGTAAAGCTTAGTATGACCTTTCACCCAAAAACAGATGGTTAAGACAAAAGAACTATCCAAACTCTTGAGGATATGCTTAGAGCTTATGTTTTGGAGTTTATGGGTAGTTGGGATGATCATCTTCCATTGACTGAGTTTGCTTATAATAATAGTTATCACTCTAGCATTGGTATGGATCCTTTTGAGGCTCTCTATGGTAGACATTATAGGACCCTGGTTGGATGGTTTGAGGTAGGGGAAATGACATTATTGGGTCCAAATCTGGTCATGGAGGCTCTGGAGAAGGTAAGGTTGATTATGGAGAGGTTGAAAACAGCCCGAAGTCATCAAAAGTCCTAAGTCGATGTGAGGAGAAGGGAGCTAGAATTTAAAGTTCATGATTGGGTCTATTTAAAGGTCTCACCCATGAAGGATGTGGTTTATTTTGGTAAAAATGGTAAATTATGTCCAAGATATGTGGATCCTTATAGGGTGTTGAGGAGGATGGGTAAGATAGCATATGAGTTGGAGTTGCCTAGTGAAATGCATTTGGTTCATCTGGTCTTTCATGTATCCATGTTGAAAAAATGTGTGGGTGACCCGAATGCTATTGTTTCATTAGATGTTGTGGGTGCTGTTACAGATAACATGACTTATAAAGTGGTTCTAGTAAAGATCTTGAATAGACAAGTGAAAAGATTGAGGAACAAGGATGTGGCTTCCGTTAAGGTCCTTTGAAGAACCAACAAGTCAAAGGTGCTACATGGGAGGCCAAGGCAGACATGCAAAAGCAATATCCCTATCTCATCCATTCTACTCAAGCCTAAGGTACTAATTTTTAGTCCCCTATGTGATTTCAAGTCTTATGTTTCAGCCCCTATATCATTTGCATGCATTCATGTTTATGTTGACAAGTGTATGGTG
>JAOTQJ010107529.1:0-11237 GCA_025642045.1 Solanum sejunctum | reverse complement strand
GGGGGAATGGGTAAGTCGGAATAGAAATAGGTGGAAAAAATAAAATTTTCAAAATGGAATTTTGTTTTCAAAAATAAATTTTTAATCTTATTTTATTTTTAAAAAAAATCGGGGAGGAGGATTGTAATATGGATGAGATAAAAAAATCAATTTGAAATTGGATAAGAGTTTTGGAAAATGTTTTCCTTAACTTTTGGAAGGAAATCATCTTCCTTAAATTTGAGGAAAATAAATTGATTTGAAAAATATTTTTCAAAACATTTAAGCCAACCAAACATGAGAAAATGAAAAAACATTTTCTGGAAAGTATTTTCCTCTATACCAAACACACCCAAAGAGCTAAAGAGAATCAGCTAAAGTATAATCAGCACAAAATATGTCAAAAATACTTCCGCTGATAAGTCTTTACCCTCAGATACATAATTAACTCACCTAAAGAAGAAGACGACATTCCTTCGAGATTTTTAACCGAACTGGCCTATCATCCAGTCAAAAACGAAACTAACTTGTTCCCTACGGGCCTACGCACAAACCTTCTAATTAGACACACCACATAAACACTGGAGCAATCAGTCCCATTTGATTATAGAACACTAGCATTTTGAGCAGGCAACCGAGATAGAAAGAGCTATGCTTTTAAATCAAATTAGGACCTTGATTATAAACAACATAAATAACCAGAATGAAATAAGTTACTGCTTCCAAGACAGGATCACACTTGCCTTATCACCAACAAATGGAATTTTTACAGCTTGTTCAGCCTGTATGGCAGAGTGCTGCTGCATAATATCATCATCCTTGTATTTTTTCCAGTCATCAACTTCAGATGTTTGAATGGATGCTAATGTTTCTCTTTCTGCATCAGCCACATCCCTTTCCTGATCCTGCATATCTTTCTTCATTTGATGGTTAACTCCGATCTCTTTCCTGCTCAAAAACACCAATTTTATTTGCGAATTGCATAAACTATCAAAGTAGTTTAGTGGATTTTATTTATAATCCACCAGATAAGAAAACTAATCATTGACCATTTGGAAAGGATCGGTACCCTGAGTATTGAATCCTGCATCTAAGATATGCAGCAGCCAATTATTTTGGCCAGAAAAAAAATGTAGCAGCCAATTAAAAAGGACTAATCAATGATAGTATTAACATTACTACGGGCCTTTGACAGTTCAAATATCTCATTGCAAAACCCCAACTACACAATAGCGGGGAAAAACAAATATCTACCAAAACATGGTAGCAAAGAATCTACATGTTAAAGGTATTAACAAGAAATCACCCAATCCTATCACAATCACCACCACCATTACCGCCAACACCCAACCACCTCTACCATCACAACCACCAAACCACCGCTACTACTAGTCCCTACCACACTTACCACCACCGATCTCTCCACAATCAGAACTGGTAAGGTTGTATTCTTAATCATTAACGGTAATCTATAATCTGATCTATATCATCAACACAGTTGTTTACACCAAAAGAGTAAAGATACTATACAATTCTATTTAACCTTGTGGATGGGATTGGATTTATCTTTAAAACATCTTCCATTTCTTTCTTTCCAGACTGACCACCATACACATGATGGTATTAGCTTCCACCATCTCTTTTGATTTTTACTACCTCTCCTCCTAATTCAGTAGCTCAGTAGATCTGATGTATGTTCTGGCATTGTCCAGTTCATGTTTGTGGTGTTGAGAAACAAGTTCCAAATTTTGAGCAATAAACTTACAATGCAGAAAGAGATGGTTATTTTTTTACCCTATCAAGTTGCACCAAAAACACATAGGGACCAGCTGCTTGCCTTTCTTCGGTAGAACTTCTTGTGTTAAACATGCTCTCTTTATCACTAACCAGGTGAAACACTTTACTTTTGTAGGAATGTCACTTTTCCAGAAGTAATTCCAATTATATTTTGGGCCCCCTATCATCCCCTGTAGTCTTCTTTTTGTAGACATTGTTGATTGAAAAAACTTCATCCTTACTATGTTTCCATAGGATCTTGTATGTGGTTGTCATAGTTATAGTCATTCCAACTAGTTTTTCCAGTACCGCTGCCACCCTCTCTACCTCCCTGTCATTCAGTAGTCTTCTAAAACATATGCCCGATCCCTGTTTTGTCTAGCAATCACTCACTTTAGCATCAAGGTTCTCACATATTAGAAACAGGAAAATTTTCCCTAAGAGAGGCTTGGTGTATCTAGCGATCTTTCCAAAATTTAATTTTGTTTCCATTACCCCCCTTAATATATATATTTCCTTCCATTTGTGACCATAGGTTCTTGATTGTCCTCCATACCCCCACCCAATATGGTTCAGAGGTTGTTTTTGTACACCAAGGGTTTAATTCTCCATATTTTGCTACTATAACCTCCTTCCAAAGAGTTGCATCTTCCTTGGTATATCTCCACAGCCATTCAACAAAAGGCTTTCATTTTGCAGTCTCAATTTTTTAATCCCTAAGCCTCCCTCTTTCTTTGCGAAGGAGTACATTCTTCCAATTGACTAAGTTATAACTATTTCCTTCCTCATTACCTTTCCATAGGAAGTTCCTTCTAAGCTTGAATAGTTTTTTCACTATCTTCGCTGAGATTGGGAACAAGGACATCACATACTTTGGCAGTTAATGAGGATCACTCTACCCCCGAGGGATAGCTGGATAGGTATTGTACCTTCCATCTAGCAAGTTTCTTTTCAGTTTTCTCCATATTACCATTCCATATCTCCATTGTTTTCTGTTTGGTACCCAGGGTCATGCCTAGATATATGTAGGCAAATGCTCCACTCTGCATTCCAATATACTTGCTAGCTGCAGGATCTGAGGGACCTCATTTACAGGAAAGAGACTACATTCTCCCCAATTTACTTTCAACCTTGAACCTCATCATACTACGAAAGCTTCCATTGCCAAAATAAATAAGAAAAGGGAGAGAGGGTCACCCTGTCTCAGCCCTCTTTCTTATTTAAAACACCCCATAGGTTCCCCAATTACAAAGACGAAAAACTTGACTATTGTGATACATACCTCAATCCATTTCATCCATTTGCTGCCAAATCCCATTCTGAGAGTATTCAGAAGGAAAAACCAATTCCCTACACTCTCACACACACTTTGCTTGGTAAATTGCCAGGTCTTCCGCCGAAAGTGCAGCCCACACTTTTAAAGTGTGGCCACATTTTTCATTAGTCGACTACACTTTAATAGAAGTCAGATAACTTCTTGTAGAAAATTTCAAATGATGAATGGTTTGATGTGTTGTAAACAAGACTCGAAAGTCTTTAATTTGATATGCAAGAATCCTATAACTCTTAGTATATTGGGAGAAACACGTGAAGTTCGATCTTATGTGATATCATTTGAAACGAGTGAATATAGTGCAACCTTCAACTTGAACTTTTGTTGTAAAGTTCCCCTAAACCCATAACCACAATTTAGCCCTTCAACTACCCTCATATATTGGTTCCTTCATATATTTAGCCACGTACTACCTTATCCTCTTGAGGTTGAAGAAATTGATCGATGTTGACTAGTCTTTCTTTGGCATGGAGATATGGGGTGTTACATAAAACCTTGTTTTTCCATGCTTGTATGAAATAGGGTAAGACAAAATCAAATCAAGCATTTGTTCACAACAGATGTTGTACGAGTGCAGGATAGCACAGGGGTGACAAATGAGATATTGGAATTCTATCAGAAGCTACTAGGCACTTTATATAGACAATTCCCTTGCAGTTATCCTAAGGTTGTGAAGAAGGGCAAAGTACCGAATAGGGAGCACCAACTAAGACTCAAGAGTTGTTTGGTACGATGCATAAGAATAATGTTATATGCAGTGTATTAATAATACTTGCATTAGTAATGCATGTCGTAGTTATGCTAGCATTAATTATACGTAGAATATTTTTATACAGTGTTTGGTATGATGCATTAAAATAGCATGCCTTGCATAAAAAAAAATTATTTACAAAAAAACCCACATTTATGGTGGAAAAGATCTAAAAAGGTTTTTCAAGGGCACTTGGGTCTTCAATCCTCTTGCACTACTAATACCTAGAAATCCATAGTATTAATAATACACCCCTTAACACACAATAGAGTGTATAACTAATGCAAGCATTAGTTATACATAGCATGATAAGGTGTACCAAACATGTGTACTACTAATACATTAAATTAATACTTGCATTATTTTTGCTAATACAGTCCACCAAATGACCCCTTAAGGTTTTATTCAATAAAAAATCTTGCATCATCGTAAGTGCTGATATTAGAAAGGTTAACCTTCACTTCTTCCATAACACATACCTCTTTGGATCTCTAAATTGCACAACAATGACATTGATTCCAAAGGTACAAGATGTTGCTACGATTAAGGAATATAGACCTATCTCATGTTGTATTGTGGCCTATAAAATTATTTCAAAGATCATTACTAGTAGACTTAATGAAGTGTGCAGGATAATTTAGTTGATTATTGTTTCGGGTTATCTAGATAACATAGTAGTCAGTCATGAACTTGTGAAAGTCAACAACAGAATGAATGTGTCACCTATGTGCATGCTGAAAATAGGTATCCAAAAAGCCAATAATTCAGTAGAGTGGGCCTATATGGAGAAAATATTAATCAGTTTACATTTCCCTGACCAGTTTGTGAAGTGGATCATGTGTTGCTTGAAAACAGTTTCCTATCCTATCTCGACTAATGGAATGCCTATAACACAAGAAAGGGCTAGGACCAGTTGACCCTATGTCAGCCTACCTTTTTGTTTTGGAAATGGAAAACCTGATTAGATTATTATAGTCCTTGGAGCAGGACTCTGAGTATAAAAACCATCCGAAGTGTGGTAGGATGAAGACTATACAGTTGAGGTTTGTTGATGACTTACCTCTCTTCGTGAAGGAGATAGCAAGTCTATCCAGGCTATGTTTCAATGCTTCACTACATTCTCAGTAGCATCTGGGCTACATGCCAATTTATAAAAGTGTAGTATCTATTTTGGAGGGGTGCCTATGATTGTTCAATAGCAGAGTTTGGATGCAACAAGAATGGTGAAAGGAGAATTGTTTATTAGATACAATGAGCTCCAAAAGAATCTCAATAGCTCAATGCGAGCCTTGGCTGGCCAATATACTATGAAGCTAAAATGCTATCTTATGATGGAAGACTACAAGTCTTGTTTTCCGTACAGATTTATTGGTCACAATTGCTCCTACGTCCCAAAAATACTTTTCGAACCTTTTTGTGAGCAGGCAAGGTCGAGAAGTTTAAGAAGGTCTTGATAGCATAAAAGGTTGCAGTAGATATGAATCTGTTGAGTATACATTATGTGGAATAAGTTAGCACTATATAAACTCCTATGGAGGTAAGGATATATTGGGATGACGAAAGCTGAGCTGGAGACTTTAAGGACTTGCGATGTATAGGAGAATATCCTAAAGTCCCATAGAGGAGATAAACTTGCTCACCTGAGTAATTTTTCTTGGTGACACAAGTATCAGCTGGCAAGGGACAGACTGGCTAAACGGGGCATGATTGAAGACCAGAGCTTCCCAATGAACAGCTGTCCTTCTCGCACATCTGGAAAGCCATTCAACAAAAAAATTCTGATGAAATCCTATGGATCTGCCGCACTCATAACCTTTATAATACTACTATTCTGGTATAAAACAACGTATGAAGCCACTGAAGCAATGGCTTTACGCCCAAAAATTCCCCCAATTCAGTTCCCTCAAATCCAAAACATACATAAACAAATAATAATAAATTCCATCGATTAAACGAAGAAGATGAAGGAGGTACATACATAAAAGAGACTACCAGATCTGATGAAGGCGCTGTAAAATGTTATATCAATTGTCTGTATAACCCCAGTGAAAGAACCCTGAGGCTTGTTTGGCAGGTGGACAAGAGTTAGATAACATTGATATTTGTTATATCATAGAGATGATGCCTATAATATTTTATTTTTGTAATAAAAAGTATTAGGAAATATTATATATATTAAAAGTGTGAAGATTTTATTAAATTTTTTTGCCTTTATTTAAAAGCTCTTCTTTAGACAAAATTATATTATTATTTTAATAATATTAAATGTAATAAAAATAATAAATGGAGAAGATTTTTTTATTATAGTTAAATTCCTATACAAAAATCATTTTTCAACTAAAATAGACTTGATTCAAAAAGAAAATGATAATAAAAAAACTTTCAAATAATAATAAATAAAAGAAGTTTTAAACAAAAAGTCCAAAAAAAAATAATCCAAAATAGACGTCTCAAAACAAACAAAGTGATTTCTAAGGTCTTGTGTAATAGATTAAAGAGATGCTGCCATATTTAGTAAACCAAACTCAAGTTGCTTTTGTAGAGGGTCAGTCACTTGTTCACAATATGTTAATATGTCATGATTTGATGAGACACTATAAAAGATGCCTCATGAAAATACACTTAAGGAAAGCATATGATATGGTGAGCTGAGAGTTTGTGGAGGAAATGTTGTAGGGATATGGCTTTCCAAAGAAGTTTAGTAAGCTGATAATGAGTTGTATCAACCAACAAAGTTCAATAAGAATAGATGGGAACAACTATAGTTATTTTGCTGGGAAGAGAGGGCTCAGACAAGGAGACTCTATGTCCTCTCTAATATTTATTTTAGTAATGGAGTATTTGTCAAGAATTTTAACTAAGATGGGACAATTTTCTAATTTCAGATATCACCCTATGTGCAAGAGATTAAAGTTGAACCATCTAATATTTGTTGATGATTTGATGATCTTTTGTAAAGGAAAAGAACAATTAGTGCAAAGAATTAAGGAAGTATTAGAGCATTTTTCAAAGACAACAGGGCTAGTAGCAAATATTGATAAATCAAGTATCTTTATAGCAGGAGTTTTTGATACAGTAAAGGCAAAGTTACTGAAAATCACAGGCTATTCTTAAGAAGGATTCTCAATCAGATATTTAGGACTACCACTATCCCCAAGAAAATGATTAAAAATGGAGTGTAATCAGTTATGCCAAAAGATAACAAAAAGAATTAAATTAGTGTCAAATAGACATCTTTCCTATGCAGGAAGACTGCAAGTTATTACATTAATATTATTTTCTATACACAATTTCAAGGAGGTTGTATTTATACTACCTCAAAGTGTGGTGAAGAAAATAGATAGGAAGTATTTATGCGGAGGATCAGAGGAAAAGAAGAAGACTGCATTAGTGTCTTGGGATAAAATTTGCAAAAAAAATAAATAAAAAGGTCTTAATATAAAGAGTTGCAAGCATTGGAACACTGCATCAGAGGGTAAACATATCTGGTTAATCATAAAAAAAAGGAGATATTATGGATAAAATGAATCAATGAGCTTTATATGAAACATGGACAAGATTTCTGGAGAAATGCACCTTCAGGGGATTATAGTTGATACTGGAAGATATTGTACAAGATCAAACATAAAATGAGAGATTGGTACATAGAGGCGAAATATAGCTTAACATGAAATGGTAAATACTCAGTCACTTTGGGGGATAGGAGCTTAATTGGAAGAGTAGGAAGATGAGAATTTGTTGAACTATTATGGAATAAATTTGCAATCCCAATGCACAAATTTATCAACTGGTTGGTAGTGCAAAATAGGCTACTAACTAAGGATCGGCTGCAAAAAAAAGGGGATGAGGATTGAAGAAATAGAATGCATTCTATGTGAAGATGGAAAACCAGAAAATGCATATCACCTATTCACAAAATGCTCATGAATCACCAACATTTGGAGAAAGATGCAGAACTGGCTGGAAGTGTAGGTGCAGAATAATGGAGCAAAGGAACTGTTACTAAAGTTCAACAAGAAAAGATTGGCAATTGAAAAAAAGAAGTGATAACTGCTACATATGAAGCTGTTATATACCATACATGGATGACTAGGAATGAAATGACGTTCAAGAAGAAGAAGCAAGAAGAAGAACTTGTGATACAACAAGTGAAGAATATCATCAAAACAAGAGTACAGGTAGCAATAGACACGAAACAAATATTGAAATGTACACATATACTTGAAAGGATATATAGCTAAATAGGAAGAAAAAGGGATCTATTTGAGTATAGAACATTAATTCTGTTGGTAACTAGAAGGAACACAAACATTATGATGTAACAGTTATTTGGTTAGTAATGACTTGCTATAAAAAAAAAACAAAAAGTTTTTTAAAAAAGTCTAATTGCTCAAAAAAGAAAAACTCCAAAAAATATGTAAAATAAATTTTTCTACTAGATTTATCTTATTAGGATTAAAACAAACACACACAAAATATAAATTTCTACAATCCAATACTAATTTCAATTGGATAAGAACACTTAAACAAATCTTATCTATATAAGGAGTAAATTTATATTCATGTCAAAGTAACATGCTTATACACTGAAGAATTTAGAGGTAATAATATTTTTTTCTCTTTCATAATATTATATCATCCCGATAATTGTAATTTATATGCATGCATGGATGCAATATATGTGTTTATTTAAAGATTGGAGGAGCTTTTAGAATAAGACTTTACAGTTCCTACTACTCAAAGGAACCATAAATTAATATTCAAAGTATATTTATTGTAATAGAAAATATGAACGTATTACATATAATTCATATTAAGATAGATAGGATGTGGACATGAATTTAAAACTTTATGATAAATTAAAATATTCTTTCCTTTGAACATTAGAAGAACATAGAATTATCAATATGGGTGGTGGTACAGTAGTGACACTGCTCCTAATGCTAATTGTGTTAGTATAGATTTTTTTTATAGGATAAGTTATCCTATCATTTGCTAAATATATTTGCATAAGTGTATTTATTCCTTCTTTGAAATGAGCATATATCATTATTTGTATTCCCCAAAATAATAATATTTTAGGTCACTTTTATTTTTAATACATTTAGTTTCCTCTTCGATTAATTCTCGAATTACTAATGGTATCATTATTTTTTCATTTAAATATTTTACATCTAATATAAATTTTTTACAAATGTGAACTTGAAAATGACTTAAAGAAAGAATCTACTTTACTGACCTAATATAATATTTACAGGTAATTATTGCTCATTATATCATTGCTTATGTCTCTATCATGCTTTATGTCTCTATCTCTGAGGTGTCATTCGTGATGTCATCTGTTTCTTCTTTTTTGTCTTCTTCTCCTGTGTCTTCTTATTCCGTCATAGGTAGGTAGATACTAGGTACTTTTTCTCTTTGGTTGTAATACTTGCAATGGTGTAAGTTGTATAATTCCTTTAGTTGGTGACATAATAAGGTTTTTGTTTTCTCTGTAAGTTATTTTTTATAGATTCGTAGAGCATTGGTGTTTGGATTAGCTTCCCAATTTGCTAGGATTACAGTCCATTTATGTATTTCTTCAATATCCTTGGTAGCTCTGGCATTTGAATAAATTCAAGAGCTATTTTTGCTGAGATATATCCTTTTTTTCTCCTTCTTGGTAACTACTGATTAATTCTTGAATTATCATTTTGATCATGACAACTCTTTTATTTTGTACGAATTCTACTATGTCATGTATAGCTAAGTTTGCTTGTTGCTGGGATTGTTCACATATAATATTTCCTGTGATACCTATTTTTACAGTTGTAATTGGTTGAAATATTTATTGTAGAGTTACTTCACTTGGTGCTGAATAGATCCTGATAAATATTAAATCTGCTTTTGTAATTCCCGAATATTTCTTTGCCGTTTGGTATAATTCTGGGATATGTTGAACATTGTCTCCATTTGTTGTGTGAACAACATGCAATAGTCCATAATTATAGGTGATTTGGACTAACTTTGGATCTGCAGTGTTTAGAGCAATAAGTTTGTTATATCCTTAGAGTGGTTTGGTATGCCACCTTATTAGTTTATTTGGTAGGTAGTCTGGAGATTGAATATTCTTGTTTAAGTAATTGGCTACTCTTATGAACTGAATTAGGTAATTATATACTTTTTGAGCAAAGGGGTTTTGTATGGGTCTTTTGGTTATACTGTTGTAAGTGTCTATTTGGGGTTTAGGTAACTGATATATGAAATCTGTCTTTTTTGGAAATGGATTTGGTCTAAACTGGATATTACTTGTTTTGTATTTCTTGGTTACTTGACTATTTGTTAGAGATGTGTCATCAACTTTATTTTTTGCTTTCTCTTCTGTAATATAAGTTCTTTTTTCATATTTTTCTTGGCTAATTTTGATCTGGTTAAACTTCTTTTCTATATCTTTTTGGAGGTCTTGTTCTTCTTTGCCTTTTCAAGATAAATAATTCTGTTATCAAGCTTGGATATACTTTGCTCCATATTTTATAATTTTTTGTAATATATCATATAATACATCTTGTAATAGAAAGCTTTAAAGAAAGGTGATCTAAAAACTATCAAAAAATATAGACATAAAAAATCCTCCAAAAAAATGACAAATATTTCAACTAACAATTTACCTAATATATAGCATTGAAACAAACTAATATATAAACATAAAGTTCTACAATCCAATACTAATTTCAATTAGAAAATAACACTAAAACACATATTATCTATATATGAAGTAAATTTATATTCATGTCAATGCAACACGCTTATACACCAATGGATTTAAAGATAATAATAATTTTCTTCTCTTATATAATATTATTATATGAAAAAAATAACATAACTAGACAAATATATGATATGCATTTACATTATACAACTATTGTTTGAAAAAATTAGAATTTATAGCTATAGTTAGGATTTTGAAACGACCAAAAAGTGCCCAAAAATGTGCCTCAAAATGTCCAAAATTTTAATTTCCATATATCTCAAAATCCGTTCGTTATTTCGAAAATTCAACTTTGTATTCGTGATCAAGGGGTCAAAATTAGGTGAAAAAGGATCTAAGCCTGATTTAAGAGCGAAAGATTAGCAATATGATTTTCAAAAGTGCAATTTCCAGAGAGTAGTGTGCGTCGCTTTTGCGACACGCACTAGTACATTTTTGTGACTACTTTTTTTTAGTTCATCCAAAATTTTCTGAGTGTTGCGCCCAAGTTTTTCCAAATGTGTTTTTACTTATACTTAGCCAAATTTCACCCTCATATCATCCTAAACATTTTCCAATACTCATTCAAACACTTTAGTCATATTTTCACTCCCCAAACTCAAGTCCCAAACCCTCATCCCAAGCTAAGGTTCTCCTTCAAGGTTCTTCTT
>JAOTQJ010107528.1:15363-44076 GCA_025642045.1 Solanum sejunctum | reverse complement strand
TGGTCTGATCTCGTTTGTATGATATGTTTGTTGGGCGGCTCTGCCGCAGCGGTGACCTTGTCGGCCTGCATATGTGTTTGTATATCTGTTCTTATGGCTATATCTGGTACTGTTGGGTTCGCTGTTTGTAGGTGGGGTTAGTCAGAAAAACAGAGGAAACTCTGTCAAAATTTTTGTGAAATCCCTTAGCTGTGTAAGTGGAGTTCAGTATAAGTGTTTGTCTCGATGTCCTATCGGCACCATTCACGGCCCCTGGGTTGGGTCGTGACAATAAGGGATGATTGTAGCGATTTACAATTTCCAAAATTAGAATTTGAGAAATTAAAGTTCAGCCATATGAGCCCAGGGTATAGGTTTTAATCCTCACCATGACTCGTCGAAGGGGGCCTCGTAGTGATTAATAGTGTTGATTAAAATTGGACTAAGAAATTCAAGGGTGGAATATGAGAAGGTACTACGGATCATATTCTAGACTATAACTCATAGAGGTAAATCGTAGCAGTGAAGTCTAAAATGCCAAGTGCTGACAACAAAAGCCTGATTATGACTCATAAGTCACCCTACAAGTCGTAACTACGAATCGTAATAACTACTGATCTGGATTTTTAAATTATTTTAAGGACCATTTTGTAAATATTATAAATAGTGTATGTTAGGGTTTTTTGAGAAAGAGGAGATTTTACACAAATTTTTAGAGAAATTTTAGAGTGAGAAACTCTTAGAATATTGTAGGGTTTTAGACTAGGGTTTCAATTTTGGAGACTCACTTTGGAGATTTGGAATCACTTATAAATCAGTTTCATCATCCAAGCTTGTGATTCTAAGAAGGGTTTCCTTGTTCTTCATTATTCTTAGGTAATTTCTCAACTATGTTTGTTTCATTCATTGTTTATTGTCTTGCCCAAGTCATGAGTAGTTAAACCTCCATAACTTGGGTGTTATGGGAACCATCAATAGCTAGCTTAATAACCAGATTATTTGCACCTCTTGAGTTGGGTATTTGCATATATTATCCATTTTCGTTCGTTTTGCTTATTGCTTAATGGTGGCCAACATTAAACCGTGCTAGTGTCATGATCCCGTCCAAGGTAGTGATAAATAGAAAAAGGATTTGAGTGACAGAATTTGATTGATGTGAAATTGTCTAATCAACCATACCTGACCAAAGAGAGGTTGACTGGGACAATAGGTAATGGTTAATTGACACACTATGGTAGCCGGCCAAGCACCATAGTGAAATTCGACCTTCTCCTTTGCCCAAGGGTTGGAAGAAGTTAAGTTACTATCCTACATACAATGTCCTAATTTAGGTTGTGTTATCCGGGATGTTTGAGTTTGTGAATCGTAGGGAACACAGTTTCCCAAGTTCCTCTCCAATTTGATTATCTTTTCGCTTTATTAGTATAAGTTTAGTTTCTTATAAATCATTTCAACCCCCCGACCTTTATTGGAGAATAGAGTTAATTGATGTTTGAAATGATTGTTGGTGAATCAATGAGGCAAAAACCCGTATTACCTTGGGATTTGACCGTAACCTATGCTTAGGTTTTATATTTGACAACAATCGCTTTATCCTTAAAGTGAGAGGTATTGTTTGAGAGTGATCAAAATTAATGACGCCGTTGCCAGGAAAATATAATGAGGTTTTGACTTGATTTCACTAGTAGTTAATTCAATTATTGATTGCGTAATTCCCTTATATTTTACCTTTTGTTTTATTTTTTTAGTCTATCTTTTATATAGGTATATTGTGGTGCTACCCTTTTTGCTTCGGCCAATACAAGAATCCAACAAACTGTTAAGCAAATGGCTGAAGAGAAGCTCCTAATCACAAGTGATCTACTCCAACCATTGCAAAGGCATATACTATTCTACAGTCAGCCATCAGAAGATCCGCATAATCATCTGCAAATATTTGGACAAGTGTGTAGGGACATTTTGGGAAAATAGCATCCAACTATGGATGCCAGCCAATTCTGCCTAAAAATATATATATAAGTTTTCCCAATGACCCTTAGAAGTTATGTTGTTTGGTGATCTGAACTCCCTCAAGATGTGTGGTCAAACTGGGTGGAGGTGAAGAGAGCGTTCCTAGAACAGTTCTATATTAGACTAAACAGGTTTAAACTTCAAGACCAAATTCTCAATTTCCACCAAATTCCAGGTGATTCACTAAGTACGACATGGGAATGATATAAGGAATTCTTGGGAAGAGCTCAGGCTTATGGTCTCTTGGATGAATCATTGGTGGCAAGTTTTATAGAGCTCTGAATTAGTATAGTTGGGTCAAGCCAATGCTGTACTAGGAGGAGAATGCATGACCTTCCAAAGGACACCATTTTCAGAAGTTGCCAAACATATGAATAAATTGGCTGCTTTTCATTAAGTGTACAAGCCTATGCATGAGCATAGGCCACCCACATGAGTACATCCAGTGAAAAATTCCAGCTAAGAGGGAGAGAGTGGTGCAAACACGTGGTTCAGATTGCCTCATAACCAATACATTAGAGATGGAACCTCTAAGGTTGAGAACATGTTTGCCAAGTTTATGGAGAGAAGGGATGCATAAGAGGAAATCTTGCGAGAAGTCAAGTTCGATGTTATTAAGATAAACTATAAAGTTGACCAACATTCGTTGGCAATTCAACAGCTTAATAACTAATTTGAACTTGTTTCTATACAATTTGAATAGATTCAGCAGAGTGTGTTGAGCAAAGAAAATCCTTGTGAATGAGGGAGGTACAACTTAAGGAATCCTGAGTACTCAAGATGACTAAGTCATTCCATGATGTTAAACAAGGTGTTTCTTGGGAGGCAACCCAAGTACTTTCCATGTTTTTGCTTGTTTTGAATTCATTTTCATTGTTTAATTTTTAGGTAGTGGTTTGATTTCTCTTTTAAGACATTGAATCAGTTGTATTGATTGGATATTGGTGTGTGTTTAGATAAATGTTTGTAGGTATTGAACAAGTTCAGAAAGTTTGCAGAAAATAGCATTGGAAGCAGCCTCTATGACCAGGTCTATGAGCCAGTGCATACTACGACTCGTAGTCATGCCTCATAGAGGATAACAGTGATGACTGAAGTTGTCATTTACACTACGAGCCAACTTTACGACTCATAGTCTAAGCTATAAGTCGTAAATGTGGTTCATAGTTCCCAAGTATGTTTATGAAATTTTTTTAAATGTTGAGTGGTCTATGAGACCAAGACCTACGGGTTGTAGCTCGGACTACGACCCACAGTCGGGGTTTTGTAGACCCTACCTGGGGATTTTTAAAGTCGACCTGGTTGGGTATTTTAAAGGTCAAAATTGGGATTTTGACCTTAAATATCCTAAATTACAACCCTAATACTCCCATTTCGTTCATTAACATTCTTCCCCACTATTTCGATGCATTTTCTGACAACCTTTTGCGGTAACTTATGGTTTTTACACTCTTTCATTCTCGTCTCTCTCAATTTACCCACTCATTGTGTGGTATATTTCCTTGGTTTAATTTTGAGATCATAATGATTTTGAATTGGAATAATTGAATATATGATGCCATTATTAGAACATGCTATTTGTGGGTGTAGTATTTGAATGGAACTAGGGTTGTACCGATTGAAAGTGATTGTATTGACCTTATGTTGATCATTTTGATTGTGTTGATTTGTTTAATGATCATATTATCTTGTGATGTATTTAACCAAGGAAATTGTGCATAAATTTAGTCAATTATAATGTGATCATGTCACGACCATGAGAAGGGTTGTTTTAATGTGATTGAGGTTGTGAATCCCTAAATACTTAAAGTGCTGGTGGACTTATTCCCTGAGTGTTATTTCAGATGTGAATGCTTGATGTTGTTGGTATGCTTTGGGAATTGCTTCATTAATGCATTATAGATGATGTGGTCAAAATGAGATTTGCTTGTGTATTGTTGGGTTTGATTTTAGTTAGGTGTTTAATTTGAATGTCATGTTTAGGGCTCATATTGTTTATGGTTGCATCTATTGACTGGATAATTACTTCGATGTTGTTTAAATTATTGCTTAGATGAGTTTTTGTGGTTCGTGTGGTGATGTAATAGGTACTTTAGGTACCTACTGTTCCTTGTACAAGGGCCTCCTACGACTCTTAGAAGGACCTGCGGGTCATAGTTGCCCCTCGTAGGGGATAACAGTAGGTTAAGGATCCGTAACACTTACCATATGAGACCTACCTACGGGTCGTAATACCTACTATGAATGGTAGTAGGGTCTTGTGAACTTGCCTTATGATTAAATTTGGTCACAGGAATTTGGTACGAGCCCAATCTATGACCCATAGCCACAATTGTAAGTTATAACTGAGCCTTGCACCTGATAAATCCTTGTACCTGCAACCTACAACTGATGTAATGTTGATTTTGATGTATTTTTTCCTTCTGCTTTTATTTCTTTTTGTTCTTTTTTCTGTTTTGTGGTTTGTCTAGAAAATTTGGGGCTAATTGAGGGTTTATGATGATAATTTCAGGTACAATGGCTCCCAAAAATTGGAATGCTGCTATCCGGGCATTCAACAGAAGGCTCAGAGATCAAGACTTCGATGCCGAGCAGTCAGATGGGTCTAATAAGATCCATCATGTCCGGATTGACCCTGAGATACAAGTGCCTCAGACTAGAGCTCGTGCTGCTCAGACCTCGATGCAGGTTGAGAGTACCTCCTAGTTTGACGAGGAGGGAAGCAAAGATTGGTCTGAGTCAGATAATGTGCCCCAAGATAGAGGAGCAACCTAGTCGTCGGTTATCCCGTCTATTTCTGCTACTAATCCTCAGAACCACTGATGGGGGATCGTGGGTATAGAGTTCGTATATATGCAGAGGCTAGCGCCTAAGGGGTAGGGGAAGCCTATGCCACCATTCTACTAAGAGCCCCAACTAGGTGATTCTGGCCTGAGTCATTTCCCTGCTTTGGAGGCTGAGATAGATAGGCATGGACTCAGGTGGCTAACGTCAAAGCTGGGCAAGTACGCTCCACTTCTAGTATGGGAGTTCTATGATGCTTATGCCGCTACTATTCTATGGGATCTTCTAAAAGGGCACAAGGCCCTTAAGCAACAACAGTTGAGACAGGATCTAGTTCGAGGCCAACAGGTGGACATTTCAGAGGAAACCATCCACCGAGTACAGTTTGGACCTACTTACAAAAAGCTAGAGTCCACCGTCGTGTATGATAGCCACATAGACAAGATGAGATGGGTTATGATCGGGAAGAATGTGGACCAAAAGACCGAGCTTCTAAGATGGGTGGCTAGCCAGATAGCAAAGAATGGCCCCGAGCCTACATGGGTTACCACACACATAAATCCCATCATAAAGTCATGTCTCTCCTTTCCCTCCAAATTTTGGTGGGCTATTATCCGAGCTCGCATCCGACCTACCTTTACAGATAATGTCATCACATTGGACCAAGCGGTTTTGCTAGCCAACATCTTAGCTGGTTATGATAATAATTGGGCCCATGTGATGGCCGAGCAGATTCACGCATCAGCATTCCAGAGAAACACATGCATGGAGTGAAACTACCCCAAAAATTACCCGAAAATGTGCCTTAAAAATGTCCAAAATCGTAATTTCCATATATCTCAAAATCCATGCGTGATATCAAAAATCTGACTTCATATTCTTGTTTAGGGGGTCAAATTGAGTGAAAAATTGATCTAACCCTGATTTAAGAGCAAACGATTATCAATTTCAATTTTTCAAAAAATGATTTCTAGTGAGATTTGCAAGCCCCTGGCGCGACGCGACTGGGGTGCGCCTAAGTGTTTTTTTGTGCAGTTTTTCATTTTGGGCCAAGGCTCTCGGGTCTTTGGTCTAAGTGTTATCATGCGTGAAAATACCTATACTTAGCCATATTTCACCCTCATATCACACAAGAGATTCCCCAATACTCATTCAAACACTTAGCCAAATATTTCACTCCTAAATTAAAGTCCCAAAACTCATTCGGATCTTAAGGTTCTCAATTAAGCTTCAAGTCTCCATCTCCAATCTTCATCAAACTATTCTTCAAAGCTAAGACATATGGGTTTCTTTCATGGGTTCCTTTCACCCATGATGCCCAAGCTTCCTTTTACCTAAAATTGCATGATTTAATGTTGATTTACTTATGGGTCTTATTTATTATGAAATTCATTGTACACTATGTTGGGGTTTATGAAATTATGACTGTTTTACTATGTTTTGAGTTGTGAATCTAAGATCTATTATGAGATTTGATGAAAGGTTTTGATGTATATTGCTTGACGGTGTTACCAAGTAGCTATTGATAGTTTTACATTGAATTTACTAGTATGACAACACTCTTGAATTACATGGTTTTACACTAGCATTATACACCCGCCAAGTATTTGATAAAATATCTGGTTATGGTTTCTTGAGGAAATAAAGGTCCAATGCATGTCTTATGAGTTAAATGACTATATTATGATGAAATGAATGTATGTATATGATGTTCTTCTATATAGTGTTGGAAAATGACTATGACATACTGGGAGGTTTATACCTTGGTCACCAAGGGTGGTAGGGTGAGATGATCCACCAAACATATCGAGGGGTTTGTAACTTGATAACCATGTCAAGGGGTTTGTACCTCGATCACCAAGGGTGGTAAAGTGTGATGATCCACTAACCATGTCGAGGTAACCATGTTAGGGGATGTATGCCTCGATCACCAAAGGTGGTAGGGTATGACGATCCACCAACCAATTGATGGGGTTAGTACCTCATCACCAAGGGTAGTAGGATGCGACGATCCACCAATATGTGATGGTCTCTTCTTACACATGTAGTATGTCCTATGTAAGCATGTTTTACTCAAGCATTAATCATACATGCCATATTGCTACTATGATATCTATTGCTTATCTCTATGCATTTTGACTATGATGCCTGTCTCTTGATGCATTGCATCCTACATACATAATACATTCAAACGTACTAACGCATATTCTATGCCTACACGATGCAACCATGTAGGAACCTGAGCATCGTTTGATCCTTCTTCTCCTCCACGTGGTTAGTACGATATTTCTTAACCTTATTGCTGAGTCCTCCATTCCGAGGAAGATTTTTATGATCTCATGCTATGTTATAAGACTATCTTTCTCTTATGTATGTATTGACTATGAAGGTGAGCCCGGTTGCTTGTCTTGGCACCCGCTCTTATCTATGTAGTAGAGGTGTTATTGGATATGTTATGTATCTATGTTATAATCCTTAACTCTCTTTTTCTTGATGTTTATAATATGACAGCGTTTCTTTAGCCCCATTTGCCCATACTTGCTATCTTTTGTTGTATTTTATTGCTTCCATGACCAAGGATGTGTAATAATTTGTTAAGAGGCTTGTTTGGGGTCCCTTTGGGTTCCCCATGCATTGTGTCATATCTAGGCCCTAGGCTTGGGTCATGACAAACTTGGTATCAAAGCACTAGGTTGTTTGATCCTCGGAGCCCAACACACCACGTCGATTAGAGTCTTATTCATGGTTGTGTTGTGCACTACAACTATGAGTAAGAGGCTATGAGATATTTTAGGAAATGTTTTCCTTCTTCATGTTCTAAGTCATGCTATAAAGTTAAAGTATGGCTTTTGCCACCTAACAATTGTTCCTTGCTATACTAGATCATGCCTAACACAAGAGAAAGACGAGTCCGCACACCCGAGCAACAATTGGCTCATGGAGAGCTTCAGGATTCTCTCACTTTGCTTGCACAAGTTGTGGATAACCAAGCCAACCAATGGGTCCAAGCCCCTCATGCTCCTATGATTATGTTCACTCTCCAATAAGAAAGCGTGTCAGCAATTAACCTAACCGAAGGTTAGGGTCGAATCCACAGGGAATACAGGGTTTGACTATAAGAATTCACTATCAATCATTTTCGAGTATCTATAACTAGAATCTCTAAATGGGGGGGGGGGTTGTGATTCAAGAATAAAATAAAAAATAAACACTATACTATGACGCAGTAAAACACTTAATTTTAGGGACAACTTGGGAATTGTGTTCCTCGTGGTTCGTTGACTCGATTACCCTAGACAATATAACTACTATTGAAAATTCACATGCAGGATGGTAACTTTGGTTCTTCCAGCCCTCTTATGAAGGTGAAGGTCGAATTTCACCATGGCGCTTGGTCGACAACCATGGTGTGCCAACTAACCATTACCTATTGTCCCAATCAACCTCCCCTTGGTCAGAATTATTTCATTAGACAAGAACACATCAATTGAATCTTGTCATCCACTTCCTTTTTCCTATTTGTCACTACCTTGGTCAGGATCGTGATACTAGGCAGGGTTTGGTGTTGGCCACCACCAATCAATAATCCAAATAAAGGGAAATAAACACTACATGCAAAGCCCTAATCATAGAAATATAATAAATCTTGGTCATCTCAAGTCATCTAGCCATGGTTCCTACAACCCCAAGTTGTGGGTACTTAGCAAGTCATGGCTAAAGCAAAACTAACAAAAATGCAAAGACAAGACATAATTAAGAGTTTTACCCAAAACAATGAAGAGTAATAGCACTACAAGTTGCAAACCACAAGCTTGATATATTGAGAATGAATACAATATAGGATTTGTACTCTCCAAAAGTGGGTTTTCCAAGAGAAATAAAATTCTAAGCTAAAACCCTAAAATATTCTTGAGAGTATATTCAAAGATGATATTCAATATCTGGAATCTCCTCTTCTTTTTAAAACCCTAACTTAAAATATTTATAGCGTTTACAAAATAACCATAAAAATTACACAGAATAGACAGCTGATAGCTGGTATGCCTCACAGGTTCGACTCTTAGGGTGACCTACAAGTTGTAATCAGGGTCTCATATCAGGTTCTTTGCATTTTAGACTACGCTGGTATGACCCACTGGTCTGAGTCATTTATTGGGCTATAACTCGTACGATCCTCTTGTAGTCTAGGCCTTTAATTTTTGGTCCAAAGTTTTAGCTCTCTGTTTCCTGCTATGAGTCCACCTATACGAGTCATATCAAGACCAATGACTCGTAGGATGGCCTCATAAGGCTGATCTCCACTTAGCAAATGTCTGATTTTTGGTCTTTGTTTCTTGCAAGGAAATCACCCTATGACTCATAGGTGAGCTCGTATGTCCTGGACTTCAGCAAAATCTGCAAGTTTTCTCGAAAATCATGCCAACCTACCATTTTTGCAATAACAACATAAAAACACATAAAAACTATAAAAGGTCGCATTAAGAACTCATAAAATTCCTTGTTTTAAGCATCATATGTGTTGAATTTTGACTGCACATTATCCTACACCGACATCTCGGGTGAGAGACTTTATGAGGATAAATCTCCTAGAATTAGGACTCTCAAGAGTTCATTGATGAGGTCTATAAGGTGTTGGCTAGCATGGTTTTCAGATTGGAAGATAAGGCAGAGTTGGCGGCCTACCAACTCAAAGGAGTAGCAAAAATATGGTACAATCAATGGAAGGAGAAAAGGGGAGTTAACAATGTGGTTTTATGGGAAGAATTCAAGGCGGCCTTTCTTAATCGGTTCTTCTCTCTTAAGCTTAGGGAAGTTAAATTGGTGGAGTTCATGAACTTGAAACAAGGATCCTTCAGTGTGAGGGAGTATTCCCTTAAGTTCAACCAGCTTTCAAAATATGCTCTAGACTTGGTTGCCAACTTAAGGTCTACGATAAATAAGTTTGTAGTGGCTGTGTCCAACTTGGTGAGTGAGAAATACCAGTCTGCTATATTGATTAGTGACATGGACTTGTCCCATTTGATGACCTATGCTAAACAAATAGAGGAGGAAAAGTAGAGGAAGAGGACAAATCATGAGGCTAAGAGGGTCCGTTTTGATGGTAAATTCCAAAGACAAAGGGGTGGCCGGTTCCACCAAGGCCAAGGTTCTTCTCATGCTTCTAATAGGGGTTTTTCCAATGCCTTCTCAAGGGCTCAAGGTGTTGGTGCTGTGGTTCGTAATGATCTGTGTTCAAGATGTGGTAAGGGTCATAGGGGACCCTGCTTAAGAGACTGTAATGCATGTTATGGATGTGGGGAAATGGGTCACAAAAAGGTTGATTGCCCTAGTAATTGCAACAAGGGTAAGGATGTTTGTCCTCAACTTCGAGGTGCTAATGCGGTTACTTTGGGTAGAGGTGGTTAACAAGGTGGTTACCTATGACATAATTAATTTTATGCTCTACATGATAGGCAAGGGGTTGATAAGGTCCCCGATGTTGTTATCGATATGTTAAAGTCTTTGATTTTGATGTATTTGCATTGACTGATTCGGGTGCCACTCTTTCTTTTTTTACCCCCCCCCTTGTTGCTAAAAAGTTCCATGTTGAGCTTGAATTTCTATGTGAGTCATATGAGGTATCTACTCCTATTGGTGCATCCATTGTTGCTAGGAAGGTCTATATAAATTGTCCCATTTGCATCTAGCATACAATATTGCCTTATGATCTTGTTAAGTTGGATGTGGTTGATTTTGATATCATTCTTAGGATGGATTGGTTGCATGTATATTATGCCTCTATTGATTGTAGAACCCGTAGGGTAAACTTCAAATTCCCAAATGAACCCGTTCTTGAGTGGGAAAGTCAAAATGTGGTGGTCAAGCATAGATTCATCTCTTGCATTAAAGCCCGTAAGTTGATCTCTAAGGGGTGTCTTTATCATTTTGTGAAGGTTAGAGATGTGGAGTTTAAAGTCCTTCCCATGGAGTCGGTTCCTATTGTAAATGAGTTTCTGGATGTCTTTCCAACTGACCTTCCCGGTGTTCCTTTCGAAAGGAAAATAGACTTTGGCATAGACCTCCTCTCCAATACTCAACCCATTTCTATTCCCCCTTACTTATGGCCCCGATAGAGTTAAAGAAGTTGAAAGAGAAATTGAGGGACTTGTTGGAAAAGGATTTTATTAGGCTTAACCAATCACCTTGGGGTGCACCTATGTTGTTTGTGAAAAAGAAGGATGGGTCCCTTAGAATGTGTATTGACGATCGGCAACTTAATAGGGTTACCATCAAGAATAAGTATCCTCTTTCAAGAATTGATGATTTGTTTGACCTATGGCAAGGGGCTAGCCACTTCTCTAAGATTGACCTTCCATCCGGGTATCATCAAGTAAAGGTGAGGGAGTGTGATATTCCCAAGACGACCTTTTGAACTAGGTATGGGCATTATGAATTTGTTGTTATATCTTTTGGGTTGACCAATGCACCAACTATCTTCATGGATCTTATGAATAGGGTCTTTAAATCCTACCATGATTCATTTGTTATGGTCTTCGTTGATGATATTTTGGTCTATTCACATAGTGAGGAGGAGCATGTTGTTCATTTGAGGGTAGTGTTACAAAGATTGAGGGAGGAGAAGTTGTATGCTTAATATGAAAAGTGTGAATTTTGGTTGAAGAAGATTGCCTTTCTAGGTCATGTGGTATCGGAGGATGGTATTAAGGTGGATCAGAAAAAGATGGATGTGATTAGAAATTAGCCTAGACAATTGACCCCGTCTAATATTAGGAGCTTCTTGGGCTTAGTGGGTTACTAACTAAGGTTTGTGAGTGGCTTCTTTTCTATTGCTTCTCCCATGACAAAATTAACCCAAAAGAAGTCTAAGTTTGTATGGACCAATGAGTGTGAAGGAGCTTCCATGCCTTGAAAGATAAGCTTGTGTCCACTCCTATATTGTCACTACCAAAGGGCTAAAGGGGTTTATTGTGTATTGTGATGCTTCTAGGGTTGGTTTGGGTTGTGTTCTAATGCAAAATGGTAAGGTGATAGCCTATGCTTCTAGACAACTCAAACTCCATGAAAAGAATTATCTGGCTCATGACCTTGAATTGGCCACTGTGGTGTTTTCTTTGAAAATTTAGCATCATTATTTGTACGGAGTGCACGTTGATGTGTTTGCCAATCATAAGAGCCTCCAATATGTTTTCAGTCAAAAAGATCTTAACTAGAGGCAAAGACGGTGGTTAGAACCTCTTAAGAACTATTATATGAGTATGCATTATCATCCTGGTAAGGCTAATGTTGTGGTGGATACTTTGAGTAGGGTGTCTATGGGTAGCCTTGCTCATGTTGATGGTGGTGATAAAGAGGTGACTAGGGAGGTG
The DNA here is from genome assembly GCA_025642045.1 of Solanum sejunctum. NCBI lineage: Eukaryota > Viridiplantae > Streptophyta > Magnoliopsida > Solanales > Solanaceae > Solanum > Solanum sejunctum. Next base: position 31,936 of record JAOTQJ010107528.1, on the reverse strand, counting down.
CATCGGTTGGCTAGAGTGGGGGTTAGGTCAAAAGAGATTTATAATGGTGGTGGTGGTGGTGATGGTGGTTCTAAATCTTTCTTAGTTGATTGGGTAAAAGAAAAGCAAGACCTTGAACCCTCCTTGTTAGAGTTGAAGGCTTTAGTTAGCGATGGGAAGGTGGATGTTTTCTCCCAAAGGGGAGGTGGTGCCCTTATGTACCAATGTAGGTTGTGTGTGCCTTGTGTTGATGGTTTGAGGGGGAAATCCTTAATCAGGCCCATAATCCTTCTTATTCTATTCACCCCGGGTCTACCAAAATGTATAAAGACTTAAGGTATGTGTATTGTTGGGGAGGCATAAAGAAGGACATTACCAAATTTGTTTCTAGTTGTCATAGTTGTCAACAAGTGAAGGACGAGCATCAAAGGTCGGGTGGCCTAACCCAAGACATAGAAATTCCTACTTGGAAGTGAGAAGAGCTTAATATGGATTTTGTGGTTGGGTTACCCAAGACTAGAAAGGGTTTTGATCCATTTTGGTTGTGGTTGATAGGATGACAAAATTAGCCCATTTTCTACTGGTAAAGACCACATATGGGGATGAAGATTATGCTAGGTTGTACATTCATGACTTGCTAAGGTTGCATGGGGATCCTTTGTCCATCATATCGGCTTGTGGTGCTCAATTTACTTCACACTTTTTGAAGTCCTTCCAAAGGGGTTTCGATACAAGAGTTAAATTTACTATGGCCTTTCACTCTAAAATGGATGGCCAATCCGAAAGAACTATGCAAACACTTGAGGATATGCTTAGAGTTTGTGTATTGGAGCTTAAGGGTAGTTGGGATGATAATCCTCCATTGATTGAGTTTGCCTATAACAGTAGCTATCATTTTAGCATCGATATGGCTCCTTTTGAGGATCTCTATAGTAGGCATTGTAGATCATTGGTTAGGTGGTTTGAGGTTGGTGAGGTAGCTTTATTGGGACTAGACCTGGTTATAGAGGCTCTTGAGAAGGTTAAAATGATTAGAGAAAGGTTGAAGATGACCCAAAGTCGTCAAAAGTCTTATGCCAATGAGATGAGAAGGGATCTTGAATTTAAAGTTGGTAATTGGGTTTATTTGAAGGTGTCACCATGAAGGGTGTGGTTCGTTTGAGTAAGAAGGGCAAGTTGAGCCGAAGATATGTAGGTCTTTATAGGGTAATGAGGAGAATTAGCAAGGTACCTTATGAGTTGGAATTGCCTAGTGAGAAGGAGTTGCTTTATCCGGTGTTTCATGTATCCATGTTGAGCAAATGTGTGGGAGACCCTAATGCTATTATGCCTCTTGATGTTATGGGTGTTGTTGAAGACAATTTGACCTATGAAGAGGTTTCAGTTCAGATTTTAGATAGATAAATAAACAGATTGAGGAACAAGGATGTGGCTTCCGTTAAGGTCCTTTGGAGAAATCAACTAGTTGAAAGTACTACTTGGGAGGCCGAAGCGAACATGCAAAGTTATACCCTTACCTTTTCCACTCCCTTCATGCACAAGGTATTAATCTACTTCCTCTATATGATTTCAAGTCTTAAGTCCAGCCCTCATGTCATTGCATACATTCATGTTTAAATTGACAAGTTCATGGTGATTTTACACTTATAATGAATTTTTGAAATGATGAGTGCACTGTTGCATCCATATGTGGGATTTTTAGTGTCATGTTTGTGTCTCTCATATATGTATCTTTGACATTCAACAACGAATGTTTCCAAGGACAAGGTATTGAAATGACTCCAAAAAGTGCTCAAAAATGTGCCTCGGAAGTGCCCAGAATCGTAATTTTCGTATATCACAAAATTCGTGCGTGATATCAAAATTTGACTTCATATTCTTATTCAAGGGGACAAATTGAGTGAAAAATTGGTCTAACTTCAATTTAAAAGCAAATGATCAGCAATTGTTATTTTCCAAAAAATTATTTTCGGTGAGGTTTGCGCGCCCCTCGCTCGACGCGACTGGGGAGATCCTCAGTGTATTTCTTAATGCAGTTTTTCATTTCGGTCCGAGGCTCTTGGGTCTTGGGCCTAAGTATTCTGATGTGTAAAATACCTATACTTAGCTATATTTCATCCTCATATCACACAAGATATTCCATAATACTCATTAAAACACTTAGCCAAATATTTCACTCCTAAATTCAAGTCCGAAAACTAATCTGGATCTTAAGGTTCTCAATCAAGCTTCAAGTCTCCAACTCCAATCTTCATCAAGCTATTCTCCAAAGCTAAGGTATGTGGGTTTCTTTCATGGGTTACTTTCCCTATGATGCCCATGCTTCCTTGATAACCATGTAGAGGGGTTTGTACCTTGATAACCATGTCAAGGAGTTTGTACCTTGATAACCATATTGGGTTTTTTTTACCTCAGTCACCTGATGACGTTCACACTCTCATAAGAAAGCGGTTGCTGTCAGCAATTAATTTAACCGAAGGTTAGGATCGAATCCACAGGGAATACAGTGCTTGACTACGAGAATTCATTATAAATCATTTCAAGCATCGATAACTAAAATCTCTAAATGGGGGGAGTTGTGATTTAAGAACAAAAGTAAAAGTAAACACTATGCTATTATGTGAAGAAACACTCAAATTTAGGGACAACTTGGGAATTATATTTCCCATGGTTTATTGATTCGATTTCCCTAGGTAACATAACTATAAAAGGAAATTCACAAGCAGGACGATAACTTAGGTTCTTCCAGCCCTTTCGTGAAGGCGAAAGTCGAATTTCACAATGGATCATGGTCGGTAACCATGGTGTACTAACTAACAGTTATCCATTGTCCCAATCAACCTCTCGTTGGTTAGGTTTGGTTGATTAGATGAGAATAAATGAATCGAATCCTATCATTTACTTCTCTTTTCCTATTCGTCACTACCTTGGTTAGGGTCATGATAGTAGGCAGGGTTTGGTGTTGGCCACCATCGGACAACAATCAAAATGAAGGGAAATAAACAATACATGCAAAATCCTAATCATAGCAATGCAATTATTCTAGGTTATCTCAAGTCAACTACCCACGATTCCCAAACCTCAAGTTGTGGGTACTTAGCTACTCAAGCCTAAGGCAAAACCAACAAGAATGCATATAAAAGACATAGTTGAGGATTTTACCTAAAGAAATGAAGTAAAATACCACCATAAGTTGCAAACCACAAGGTTTGATAGATGGAGAGTGAATACAATGTCAATTTTGCAATCCCCAAAAGAAAGTTTTCAAAATTAAATAAGATCCTACCCTAAAACTCTAAAATATTCTAGAGAAAATATTCAAAGTCTATTTCCAAAGATTCACGTATGAGATCTCCTTTTCTCTAGACCCTAACATAACGTATTTGTAGTATTTACAAATTCAACCCTAAAAATTAAATAGAAAAGATAGCTGGCAGCAGGTACGTCGCATAGGTATGACTCGTAGGGTAACCTATAAGTCATAATCAAGGTCTCGTATCATGCACTTTGCATTTTGGACTTGACTGTTATGACCCACTGATACTAGTCATTTATTGGGCTACGACGGCTTCTCTCATAGTATAGGCCTTTAGTTCTTGCTCCAAAATTTTGGCTCTCTGTTCCTTGCTACGAACCCACCTATATGAGTCGTAGGGAGACCTACGACTCATAGAGTGGCCTTGTAGGGATGACCTCCACTTGGAAGATTTCTGATTTTTGCTCTCTATTTCTTGCTACGAGATCACCCTATGACTGATATCATGAGCTACGACTCGTAGGAGGGCTTATATGACCTGCACTTCAGTAAACTCTGCAACTTTCTCCCAAAATCATGCAAACCTACCTTTTTTGCAATAACAATACAAAAACACATAAAAATCATAAAACGTAGCATTAAGAACTCACAAAATCCCTTATTTGAGGCATTAAATATGTTGTATTTTGACAGCATATTAGCACCCTCAACTTAGAAATGTTGCCTGTCCTCATGCGACGACTCAATCTAAGCAAACAATGAGAAATACATAGTAGTTACACTAATGACATATACATCATTTACTTTAATTCAAGTACCTAATGCTTATTTTCAAAACCAGATTGTAAAGCTACTCAGCAAACCAAAACACAAAGAATGTATCTGGCAATCCAACTATGACAACAAAAGGAATATCAACCATCCACAATCACTGGGTTAGTCATATGCTAATCAAGCAATGCAAATGCCCTCAAAGAAAAGAAGTCCCTCTATCTCACTCAAAATACATTCAGAATTCAGGGACTTTGCTAACACTCTCACTCTCACAAATGAAAATCATGCAAAATGACTAATACCATAAGCTTGCCTCTATACTCACCTTCCAATTTGGTGACAAAGTGGATTAGGATCACTTTAGGACTTAATGGCTTGTAATATAGGCTCATAGGGATTTTGTATGGCACTTTAGGCAAGTAGTGACTAAAAGCTATCCTTGAACCATGTTTACCGACATTTTTACCTTCATAACCCAACCATTTTCACTAAATTCGCCCTTATTCTCCTATTTTAAGTTTTTCCCGGGTGCCTTCTTTGTCTTTTTTAGTTTTGCCTTATTTTTGAACTCAGTTTTGCTATTATCTTCAATCCCAGGAACTTTTCTTTTCTTTTTCTCACCCCAACGCCTGACTTTTCATTTCTTTCTTTCTTTTCCAACTAACCACCTTATTTTCATTACTTTACCACAATAAAAGCCATCCTTAACTTAGGATTTTAGCCTGAGGTGAAGTACACAATATCTATTTCCCAAACAAGGGCCACTATTCATAGCCACCCTAAACTTAGGCTTTTACCCTCAATCAAGGTTCACATGGTCAAGGATAGACCAGGGCCAATATCAAGGTATTTTATAAAACAAGGCTAAGCTAGCTAGGTGTTAAGCAAGAATGAGTGCAAGAGAGGCTCAAACAATAGGAACAAGGGGTCAGCTATATATCTACTAAGTCATTTAGGCAAAAGTGGGCTCACTAAAAGAACAAAGGCCTAAGATCCTTTCCAAATCAACCACATCACCAAACTAATCTTAGAGTACTAAGGCAAGTTCTCAGTCCATACATAATACATGAATGCACCAACATAAGTTCACAACACACATGGCATCACACACAAAATCAAGTATAAACTCACAAGTCATGCTTCAAGAATCAACTTGCGTTCGCATTACCAGAACAAAGATTGCCAGATGATCATATGCATGATTGCAATAATAACTAAAATCTCAAAAACTTTGAGGGTACCAAATTTTTGAAGCATTCAAAAAGCATTTTCAAGATTATGTATATGCCAAAAGATAGTAACTACTATATATCTACAAATTATCTACACTACCTAAATATGCCGGTTCAACAAAAAGTAAACTCATCCACAAGGAAAAAGAAACATGGAAGGAAAATCTTAGGATAAAAAATTTGGGGTAGTTAAGGACGATAAGCTACTTAAACTTCACCAAGATCCATAACTTCCCACATCCCATCGAAAAAGTTGTGCATTGTCCTTAATGCGTCAAATCAAGCAATAACAAAGAATATAGAGATGAAATAAAATATAACTTAGGTTGCCTCCGAAGCAGTGCTTGATTTATTATCGCGGCACGACTTAGACCACTTGGTTACTTAGATTTCACCAATTTATCAAACCTTCCTCCTCCATAATTTTGCTTTTCCTTCCACCTTGAACTTATGAATTAGATCCCTAATTTCTTTTGTAACTATCTATCATGCTCAAAGGGTGGTAGTATAAAAATAAAGGAAACAAGTACTAGATATTGCCTGATATTTAGAGCTGAGGCTTCTAATCTAAGCTTCTTGTAGACTGCAAGGGGCTTTAGATTTATGCTAGTACCTAGATCACATAGTGCCCTTGCAAATTCGACATCTTGGTATGGTGGCCATCTTCTCCACTGTCTCGATGAGAGGAGTGTTGATGGATAGATGTTGTAACATGGAGAGAGAGTCCTTGACCTTGCTTTCCTCCTCCCTCTTCTTGAGTCTTTGAGGGAAAGGAGGAGGAGGCCTAGGAACGGTCTTGTACTTCTTTAGCTCTTCAACTAAATCATTTACCACATCCTTGCCACACTCGTCCCCATCAACCACATCCTTATCTGCAACTATTTCCTCATAAATATCTCTACAACAACCAACATAAGAGAATCAATAGTACTCTTATCACACCCACTAGTAACCTCCATACATTTCCCTTCATCCTCAGAATGGCGAACTATATCACTAGGCAATGTACCACTCTGATGCTACTTAAGTAGAGTCGATACCTGACCAAATTATTGCTGAAGCTATTTAATAGCCACAAAATGAGACTCTAATTTTTTTTAATGTTTGCAATTTTTGATCTAATTCCATATAGAGACTCATCCCGTGTCTCAACGTTCTTCAATAGGCGATCAAACATCTTCTCAATTTTGGAGTTGTTTGTGCCTGCATTGTAATGGTATGGTGCCACATAAGGATCATTCTTGAAACCATCTCTGCTACTCCTATCAAAATATAGACCCTTATTTTTCTCATAATAACCACCCTGGCTATCTCTGTAAGAAAATTCTCTTTCATGGGTCAAATTATAGTTTCCTTGACCTTGGCGTCAATGGTCATGATTGGACCATTGGATGTTGGTCTGAAAACCCCACATCTGATCAGTTGAAAACCAAGGGTCCTCATAATATATCTCCTCGTAGATGGGTGTACGTGAAGGCTAATATTGTGATCAGGGATACTTCGCAAATCCTTTTTTTAACCGCCTAGCAAAGAAACAAAAGAAAACAAAAGTAAAATACAAGAGAATCTAGAAATCAATACTTGAACTACTAATAGTGAAATCAAGTCAAGAACCTAGCCATATTTCTCGGCAATGGCGCCATAATTTTTTATCATGTTCATACTACAATTAGAAAGCGGTCGCTGTTAGCAATTAACCTAACTGAAGGTTAGGATCGAATCAACAGGAATACAAGGCTTGACTATAAGAATTCACTATTATTCATTTCAAGCATCGATAACTAAAATCTATAAATGGGGGAGCTTGTGATTTGAGTACAAAAGTAAAAGTAAACACTATGTTATTATGTGAAGAAACACTCAAATTTAGGGACAACTTAGGAATTATTTTTCTCATAGTTCATTGATTTGATTACTCTAGACAGCATAACTATAAATGGAAATTTGTATGTAGGACATTGACTTAGGTTCTTCCAGAAGGTGAAGGTCGAACTTCACTATAACGCGTGGTCGGCAACTATGGCGTGTCAACTAACCATTACCCATTATCCTAGTCAACCTCCCCTTGGTCAGGTTTGGTGTATTAGACAAGAACATATCAATCGAATTCTATCATTTACTTCTCTTTTCCTATTCGTAACTACCTTGGTCAATATCGTGATAGTAGGAGGGGTTTGGTGTTGGCGACTACCAAACAACAATCAAAATGAAGGAAAATAAATAATACATGCAAAAGCCCAATTATAGAAATGCAATTAGTCTAGGTTATCTCAAGTCAACTACCCATGGTTCCCATAACCCCAAGTTGTGGGTGTTTAGCTACTCATGGCTAAGGCAAAACCAACAAGAATGCAAATAAAAGACATAATTGAGGATTTTACCCAAAGCAATGAAGAATAACACCACCACAAGTTGCAAACAACAAGCTTTGATAGATGAAAAGTAAATACAATGTAGGATTTGCAATCCCCAAAAGTGGGTTTTCAAAATTAAAATAAGATCCTACCCTAAAACTTTAACATATTTTAGAGAGAATTTTCAAAGTCTATTTTCAAAGATTCACATCTGGGATCTCTTTTTTTCTAAACCCTAACATGAAGTATTTATAGTATTTATAAATTCAACCCTAAAAATTAAACAGAAAATACAGATGGCAGCAATTACATCACACTAACCTACGAGTCATAATCGAGGTCTTGTATTAGGCACTTTGCATTTTGGTCTTGACTATTATGACCCACTAGTATGAGTCTTCTTGGGCTACGACTCCTACGCTCCTCTTGTAGTCTAGGCATTCAATTTTTGGTCCAAAATTTTGGCTCTCTATTTCTTGCTACAAACCCACCTATGACTCCTAAAGTGGCCTATAGGGCTGACCTCCGCTTGGCAGATTTTTTATCTTTGCTCTTTGTTTCTTTCTACGACATCACCCTATGACTCGTATCTTAGGCTACAACTTGTAGGAAGACTCGTATGTCCTGCACTTCAGTAAAATCTACAACGTTTTCCCAAAATCACACCAACCTACCTTTTCTACCATAACATCACAAACACACATAAAAATCATAAAAAGTCACATTAAGAACTCACAAAATCCCTTGGTTTAGGCATCCAATATGCTATATTTTGATAGTACATCATCACTAAGGGTGGTAGGGTATGACAATCCACCAACCATATCGAGGGGTCTGTACCTTAATAACCATGTCGGGGGGTTTGTACCTCGGTCTACAAGGGTGGTAAGGCGCGATGATCCACCAACCAATTGATGGGGTTGGTACCTCAATCACCAAGGGTGGTAGCGTGCGATGATCCATCAATATGTGATCGTCTCTTCTTACACATATATTATGTTCTATGTAAGCTTGTTTTACTCTAGCATTAATCATACATGCTATATTGCTACTGTGATATCTGTTGTTTATCTCTATGCATATTAACTATGATGCCGATCTCTTGATGCATTGACTCCTACATACTTAGTACATTCAAATGTACTAATGCATATTCTATGCCTACAAGATGTCCCCATGTAGAAACTGGAGCACCGTTTGATCATCCTCCTCTTCCACATGGCTAGTATGATATCTCTCAAGCTTGCTGGTGAGTCCTCCATTATGAGAATGATCTTTATGATATCATGCTATGTTCTAAGACTATCTTTCTTTTATGTATGTATTGACTATGAGGATGAGTTCGATTGGTTGTCTTGGCCCCCGTTCTTATCTATATAGTAAAGGTGTTATTGGACATATTATGTATCTGCTATGATCCTTGAATCTTTTGTTCTTGATGTCTATGATATGAAAGTATTTCCATAGCCCCTGTTCCCCCTACTTACTATCCCTTGTTCTATTTTATTACTTTAGTGACCACGGATGTGTAGTGATATGTTAAGAGTCTTGCTTGGGGTCCCTTCAGGTTCCCCATGCACTGTGTCATATCTAGACCCTAGGCTTGGGTCGTGACATGGATTTCAGGGTGCAAGTCTCTCTGTATCTTGATCCATACTTTGAGGCCCTCCACACTGTGGATCCTAGCTTGATCAAGGTTGATGAGAATTCGATGGCTCTCCAGCGGGCAGTACCTCCTCCCATTCCTGAGCCTTTTGCTCCTGAACCATCTACAGAGGTTTCAACTCTAGCTACCACTACTACTACTCCTGTTGTACCAGAGTAGCCTGCAGTAGCGAATATCGGGATGAGTCCTGCCATAGCTACACCTGCACCACAACCATCTAAACCTCAGGTTCCTTTTGAAGACTTTCCTATTATGTCTACTATTATTTTTAAGGCTGTGATTCATAGGTTATCTAGGACAATGGCCTAGCTAGCTCAATTGATGCAACAAATCAAGCCTTGGGTCTGACAGACAGTTCAGGCATCGAGGAAGAGATCCAAGGCATTAACCATATCAGTTATGGACCAGAGGATTGCTAATATGGCTAGAGTTCAGAAGAGGCTTGATGGGACCCAGTCTGTAGATATGTCCACCTTTCAGCAAGAGTTGGAAAAGCTTAAGGCCGACTTGATTACACCACTAGCAGCCCTAATCACAGCTTTGGAGCAAACACCTACGAGTAAAGACTTGATTAATATATTTGCTTTAGATGATCTACCGCGCGCTCCTGGGAAGAGGCCTATAGAGAAGACTAATGCAAAGGTAGGGCATAAATGGCAACGGACCTCCAAGGAGAATGAGGAGCAGATCACAAAGTTTGTCCTGCAGAGATCGAGAGAGGAAGAGGAGCAAAGGAGAGCTCTATAGTTTGAGAGATTGCACGAAGTTACCTCATCTAGCACAACTGCAGCCCAGACTACTCCGGAGGAGGGGGCTACTCATGACTAGACCGATGGCGGTGCTTGAGCACCTTTTGATGTTTGCTATTTTTGACCCCCCTATTTTTATTATTGTTTTGTTATGTATATTCGAGGATAAAGTACACTTTTTTTCGTGAGATGTGGGTAGTTATGGACTAGGGTGAAGTTTGAGTAGCCATTAGTCCATAACTATCCTAGTTGTTGATATCTCAAGGTTTTCTTGTTGTCTTCTTTTACCTTGTGGATTATTTTTATTTTGATGTTGAATTGGCACATTTTAGGTTTTTGGATAATTTTTTTGATATATGGTGATTAAACTTTTGGCATGTACAGTGTATTGAATGATTTTATCAAATGCTTTTGGAAAATTGGTACCCATAAAAATTTTTATGATCTGTAGTTATTTTTGGCAATCTTGCATGTATGAATGGTTTGGCAATGTTTGTTCTGACTAAGTCAAGGCAAGTTGATGCTTAAAGCATGATCTATGAGTCTATGTTGGTATGTATGCAATGTCATGTGTGTGAGAGCTAAATTTTGTTGTGTTCATACATTGTTTACTAATCAGAACTTGCCTTGTTACTCTGAGTTGGACTGGAGACTATGTGGATTAGGAAGGGATCTTAGGCCATTGTTCTTTAATTTAGTCCACTCTTACCTAAATAACCCACCAAAAAATGAAAGAATTTACCCCTTGTTCTAGATGTTTGAGCCTTACATGTACCTTCTCTTTCACCTAGCTAGCCTAACCTTATCTAGTGAACTACCTTGATATTGGCCCTGGTCTATCCTTGAATATTGTGAACCCTAATTGAGACAAAAAGCCTAAGTTAAGGATAGCTGCCAAAAGTTGCCCTGGTTTAGGGAGTGGATATTGTGTACTTCACCTCAGGAAAAAAGCCTAAGTTGAGGGTGGCCTATATTGTGGTATAATAGCAAAAATGAGGGATTCATTGGGAATAGAGGAAAGAATGGAAAGTCATATATGGTAAGAGAGAAAGAGGAAAATATTCCTTATAATGAGTGAAAAAGAAAAATGAGTTTAAAATAAGGCACAAGCTAAAAAAAATGAAAAGAAAGTACCCAAAAAAGCTTGAAAATGAAGAACAAGGGAGACCAAAGTGGGAATGGTTGAGTTGTTTAGGTAAAAGTGTTGGAAAGCATGGTTCAACGTTGTTCTTTCATCACAAATAGCCCAAAATGTCATACCAAAGCCAAATGAACCTACATTACAAGCCTATGAAGTACTAAAGTGATCCTAGTTCAATCAGTCAACAGTTTGGGTTATGAGTATATGGGCAAGCTTATGGTATTTGTCATAATACATGAATCTTATTTGTGAGAGTGAGTATGCTTGCACAGTCACTTGAACAACTTTGAAGGCATATTGAGTGAAAGGGGGACTTCTTTTCTGTGACGGACGTTGCATTGCATGATTAGCATTTGACTTGTTCAGTGAATGGGAATTATTCATACTCCTTAACTTGTTATAGGTGGACTGCCAAATGCATCAAGTATTGTAGTTTGCTTAGTAGCTACATGATCATGTTTTGAAAATGGTAGTATGGGTACCTGAGTTGAAATTGAGTAAGGTATATGCCAGTAGGATGATTGCTATGTATTGCTCACTATCTATCTAGATTGAGTCATCGCTTGAGAACAAGCAATAATTCTAAGTTGAGGATTTTGATTTACTATCAAAATACAACATAGTTGGTGCATAAAACAAGGGATTTTGCATATTCTCAATATGATTTTTTATGATTTTTATGTGTTTTATGTTTATTTTTGTAGAAAATATAGGTTAGTCTGATTTTAGGGAAGAGTAGCAGATTTTTTTGAATTTGAGGATATACAAGATCCACTACGAGTTGTAGCCCAAGATATGAGTCATAAAAGATGATCATAACGATAAACTGTTTCCAAAATCAAAATTTGAGAAATTAAAGTTCAGTCATACGAGCTCAGGGTATGGGTCTTAGTCCTCACTACGACTCGTAGAAGGGGGCCTCGTAGTGATTAAAAGTGTTGATTGAAATTGGATCAAGAAATGCAAAGATAGACTACAAGAAGGCACTATGAGTTGTATAATAGATTACAACTCGTAAAGGTAGATCGTAGTAGTGAAGTCCAAAATGCCAAGTACTAATAACAAAAGCCCGATTGCGGCTTGTAGGTCACCCTATGAGTCATAACATCTACCGATCTGGATTTTTAAATTATTTTAAGGACAATTTTGTAAATATTATAAATAGTATATGTTAGGATTTTTTGAGAAAATGAGATTTTACACAGATTTTTAGAGAAATTTTAGAGAGAGAAACTCTTAGAATATTATAGGATTTTAGAGTAAGGTTTCAATTTTGGAGACTTACTTTGGAGATTTGGAATCACTTGTAAATCAATTTCATTATTCAATCTTGTCATTCTAAAAAGGGTGTCCTTGTTCTTCATTATTCTTGGATAATTTCTCAACTATGGTTGTTTCATTCATTGTTTGTTTTATTGCCCAAGTCATGAGTAGCTAAACCTCCACAACTTGGGTATTGTGGGAACCATCAGTAGCTAGCTTAATAACCCAGATTATTTGCACCTCTTGAGTTGGGTATTTGCATGTATTATCCATTTTCATTCATTTCACTTGTTTTTTAATGGTGGCCAACATTAAACCATGCCTAGTGTCATGATCTCGACCAAGGTAGTGATGAATAGGAAAAAGATTTGAGTGATAGAATTCAATTGATATGCTCTTGTCTAATCAACCATACCCGACCAAGGAGAGGTTAACTGGGACAACAGGTAATGGTTAGTTGGCACACTATGGTAGTCGTCCAAGCGCCTTAGTGAAATTCGACATTCACCTTTGTCCAAGGATTGGAAGAACTTAAGTTACCGTAATGCATGCAATGTCCTAATTTAGGTTGTGTTATCCAGGGTGTTTGAGGTAGTGAATTATGGGAAACACAATTTCCCAAGTTTCTTTCCAATTTGATTGTCTCTTCGCTTTATTAGTATAAGTTTAGTTTCATATAATTATTTCAAATCCCCCCCCCCTTTAATTGAGAATAGAGTCAATTGATCTTTGAAATGATTGTTGGTGAATCAATGTGGCAAAATCCCATATCCCCTTGGGATTCGAACCTAACCTATGGTTAGGTTTTATATTTGACAACGATCGCTTTATCTTAAAAGTGAGAGGTACTGTTTGAACGGCATCAACCCTAAACAAGCCTCTTAAGAACACATGTACATCCTTGGTTGCGGAAGCATAATAAAAAAACAAACACAAATTCTAGGGGAAATGAGACTTTGGACTCAAGATATGAAGATGTCATAGGGAAGAGGAATAGCATGATCATATAATAAATAATATCTAAGGGGCGGGTAAGTATGACTCACCCTATGGGCAAAAATAAGGACCTTGGACATCCATCTCAACAATACAACAAGCATCAACACATAGAAGGGAATAAGGGACTACGGAAAGTCTTCAATAATCACATAAATAATAAGACATCGAGCTCATAACATACAAATATGTATACAACAACAACTTTCATACAAATGTAACATGGCCAAGATCTCCTAGGCTCACCCTCAAAGATATATCTATAATAGACAAGTCTTAATAAAGCATGAAAGTAAGTGGATATTGTCCCCGAAATAGAGGACTCACCAATAAAAAATCTTCAATCATACTGCTTAGCCATGTACAGGGGGAGGATGAATAGGAGCTTTGGTCCCTATATGGTTAGATCATGTAGGCAAAAGGTATGTGTTAGTACTTGGAATGTACTATGTATGCGGTGTGAAATGCAACAAATAATATAAGCCATAATTAGATAATATGGATAATCATAACCAAAGGATATAAGCTCAATATGACATGAATGCTCAATGCCTTAGTCAAAAATATGCATGAGGAATCATCAATTCACATAATATATCATACATAGATAGGAAAGGACCATAATCGACATGTAAGACCAAGCAAACTACTACTTAGAATCTTGATGTTTACTCCACACCAGACTAGGAGTGGTCTACTTTATTAAGGTAAACGAAACTCTCACCTTATGGGAACTCCCCCATTTCGAAAAGTGCTTCATAAACACCTTACAGGAGCACCACCTTTTTCGGTTAACATATGATAAGAACCTTATAAGAACACCACCCTTTTTGATATTTAATTAAACATGTGTCGTACAGGAACACCACCCTTTTTGGTCAATCATGCAATTCAGGCTATATGGATCTATTAGCTAATTTCACAAGCCTATGGTGGCAATATATTATGGGACAATGGTTATCTACCAAGGTCCTCTCGGTGCTAGCTCACAATCCCAAGGAATACTCAAATCATACTTATAGTCATAATATGAAAATCATCATAATATTTCATAGAGTAGCTCTTCAAAACCAATGTTTCATAATAACAAGATATGGTCGCATATCATTCATAATTTTCACAGTATTCTCATATCTTATACCATGCATAATAGCCATTCACATTCATAACATTCATAATTTACATGTCTTGCCATTAGGCTTTCATCAACATAAGAAGCTTGGTGAACAACTTTAATTAAATATGGAGGGTATGTATATATGCTCAAAACCATGTGAAAGTCACGGTTTAGGATATGAGAAGAGTAAACAAAGTCCTTTTTGAAATCATTCAAAGTAACCCACTATAACAAGGTAAATCTTAGTTGGGGCTCCCTTAACCCTCATAAAAATCCATAAATTTCATGTGACTTTTCAATGCAATATAGAGTACAAAGGTAGAATATCATAAATTATTTTGTAGTATCATAATATATATGAGTTCATAAACTTTCCATAAATTTCCATAATTTTAAAATAGATGAGGAAGAGGATTGGTTGAGCTTTGTAGATGAAAGGTCTCCACAAATCAATATCCACATTGGTATTATTGGGGAATGAAAATCTTATTGAAGTGTGTATGAAATTCAAAACCCCTAGCTTGGTCTCTTCTCTTGAAAGCATAGAAGAACTTAGGAGTGTTTTGGGATGGATTTAGACTTGGGATATTTGAGAATGAGTTGAATTGGATAGTTTAGGTTTGTTTTAAGGTTGAAGAAGGGTCATTTGGGGGTTAACATTACGTGGTATAGGCATATAATATTAGGAGAGGTTGTCACAATCCAAGCCTAGGGCGTAGACGTGACATGGTGAATGGGGAACCCAAAGGAACCCCAAACAAGCCTCTTAACTTGTTATTACATATTATTTGTTGCGGAGGCATATAAAAACATTAAAAAGCAAAAATAGGGATAAAGGGGCTAAGGGAAAAGCTTGCACAATATCGTAGTCAAGATGCAAGAGTCAAACTCATAGCATAGATATATAACATGTCCAACAACCACCTCTACTACATAGATAAGAGCGAGGGCCAAGACATAGCAACTAGGCTTACCCTCATAGTCAAAATAGACAATAAAGAAGAATGTCTCAGTATATAATAGGAGAAACATAGGCTAAGGTCCTTGAAGTGAAGGACTCACCAACTAGCCTGAATAGCACCGAACTAGCCACGTGGAGGAGGATGATGATCGACTTGGGCACTGGTTCCTACATGGTGACATCATGTAGGCATAGAGTATGTGTTAGTGTGTTTGAATGGACTAAGTACTAGGATCCAATGCAACAATAGATAGGCATCACAATCAAAATGCATAATATTAAGAAATTGGCATAATATACAATATGACATGTATGATCAATGCTTAAGTAAAACATGCTTAAGTAACTCATGCTCATATAATATATCATATATGTAGAAGAGACCAAGCAAGCTATTCAAGGTACAAACCCCTTGGTGGTTGTGTGGTATAAACCCCTCACATGGTTGATGATAATCATACCTTATCAACATGGTGGCGAAGTACAAACACCTCACATGGTTGATGAGTACAAATCCCCAACATGGTTACCCGGGCTCTTGTCCCCTCGGATCGGATATAGTCTAATGCAACACTTTATAAAGAGTATATCATATATATAAGCTTATTTCATCATCATATAGTCATTCATATCATATCTCATGCTTTGGACCTTTAACTCTTTAAGAAACCACATCCGGAGATTTTATCAAACACTTAGAGGATGTTAAATGGTACTATAAAACTATGCAAATTAGAGATAAAATAATATAAGAAAATCTATTGTAAAACCATCAATCAAACCCTTGCAACACTCTCAAGACTTATACATCAAAACCCCTCATCAAATCTTACAATGGATCCTAGATTTATAGCTTAAAACATAGCAAAACAGTCATAACTTTAGAAAGCTTTAACATAGTGTGCAGTGAATTTCATAACAATCAAGATCCATTTGTAAATCAACTTTAAATCAGACAATTTGAGTAAAAGGAGGATTAGGTATCATGGGTGAAAGGAACCCATGAAAGAAATCCACATACCTTACCTTAGAGATGAACTTGGTAAAGATTGGAGATGGAGGCTTAAATCTTGGAGAAGAACCTT
>JAOTQJ010107528.1:0-15263 GCA_025642045.1 Solanum sejunctum | reverse complement strand
AGAAGAACCTTAGTTTGGGATGAGGTTTGGGATTTGAATTTAGGAGTGAAGATATGGCTAAGTATTTTGAGTGAGCATTGGGGAATGTTTAGGAAGATATAAGGGTGAAATAAGGCTAAGTATAGGTAAAAACACGTTAGGGAACACTTAGACCCAAGACCCCAAAGGCTTGGGCCAAGATAGAAATCACTGGCAGCAAAATACATAGGTCCGCGATGAGAACCTATCGTGGAGGCCAAATTAACACATGTTCGTGATAGCTATGCATTGCATTATTGTCGCGGTTCATCTATAGAAATTAAAATTTTGGAAATTTAAAATTGTGATTCGATTGCTCTAAAATCGGGGTTAGACCCTTTTTCCCCTAATTATGACCCCCTGAACAAGAATTTTCGAAACAACAAATGGATTTTGAGATATATGGAATTTAAAATTCTGTGCATTCCGAGGAATATTTTTGGGCACTTTTTGGGGTTATTTCAATATCTTTCCCTTTGGAACATTCGTTCCTGAATGCAAAAGAGACGTACAAGACAAGAATGATCACAAACAAATAGCCCTAACCAAAATGAAATGTTACATTTAAAACACCATTTCCAAAATCATAACATAAGTGTAAAATCATCATAACTTGTCAACTTAAACATGAATGCATATGAATGACATAGGGGCTGAAACATAAAGTTGAAATCACATAGGGGACTTAGAATTAGTACCTTAGGCTTGAGTTGAGTGGAAAAGATAAGGATACCATTTTTGCATGTCCACTTCAGCCTCCCAAGTAGCATTTTTGATTTGTTGGTTCCTCCAAAGGACCTTAATAGATGTCACCTCCTTGTTCCTCAATCTCTTCACTTCCCTATCAAGGATCTAAATCGAAACCTCCTTAAACGAAGTTATCCTCAACAACACCCACAACATGAAGAGGCAAAATAACATTAGGATCACCAACACATTTTCTCAATGTAGAGACATTACACACCGAATGAAACAAATCATTTCACTAGGCAACTTCAAATCTTAAGCTACTGCTCCAACCCTCTTTATCACTTTATAAGGACGGACATACCCTGGACTCAACTTCTCTTTTTTACCAAATGGACTACATCTTTCATTAGAGAAACCTTCAAATAAACCCAATCACCCACTTTAAATTCAAGGTCTCTTCTTCTCACACCAGCATAAGATTTTGATGACTTCAGGTTGTTCTTAACCTTTCCCTAATCATCCTAACCTTCTCAAGAGCCTCCATAACCAAATCAAATATAATAAATCCACCTCTCGAACCTCAAACCAATCAACTGGTGATCTACAATATCTCCCAAAATGAGCCTAAAAAGGAGGCGTACCAATGCTAGAGTGGTGGCTATTGTTGCATGCGAATTATATCAAAGGAAGCTGGACACCCCAACTACCCCTCAACTCCAATACACATGCTCTAAGCATATCATCAAGGGTTTGAATTATTTTTTTGGCTTGGCCATCCGTTTGAGGGTGAAAGGTCGTACTAAGGTGAACTTACATAAGATACCTTTGAAAAGACCTCTAAAAGTGTAAAGTGAATTATGAACTATGATCCGATATGATGGACAAAGGTATACCATGCAACCTCACTATCTTATAGATGTACAACCTTGCATACTATTCAGCCCCATATGTGGTCTTAACTGGTAGAAAGTGAGCCGCTTTTGTCATCCTATCAACCACCACCCAAATGGAATTAAAACCTTTTCTAGTCTTGGGCAACCTAACCACAAAATTCATATTAATCATCTCTCACTTCCAAGTAGGAATTTATATGCCTTGGTTAGGCCATCCGACCTTTGATGCTCGGCTTTGACCAGTTGACAACTATAGCAAATGGAAACGAATTTGGCAATGTCCCTCTTTTTGCCTCCACACCAATACACATCCCTCAAGTCTCTATACATATAGGTGGAACCGGGGTGGATAGAATAAGAAGAATTATGGGACTCATCAACAATCTTCTCCCTCAAACCATAAACACAAGGCACACAAAACCTACCTTGGTACCTAAGGGCCTCATCTCCCCCTTGGGAGAAAACCTCTAGTTTGCCCTCTTTTACTAAGGCCTTCAATTCAAGCAAGCAGGAGTCAAGATCTTGTTTTGCTATCACCTCATCAACCAAAGAAGGTTAGGATCCATCAAAAACAATGACACTGTCACCCACTTCTTCCAACCTAACCCCAAATCTAGCCAATCTATGCACCTCTCTAGCCCCCTCCCTATCACCACCATCAACATGAGATAGGCTACCCATAGACACCCTACTTAATGCATCCGCCACCATATTTGCCTTACCCGAATGATAATGCAGACTTACGTCATAATCTTTGAGAAGTTCTAGCCACCTTATTTATCTCACGTTGAGATATTTTTAAGTGAAGACATATGGGAGGCTCTTTTGATCAGTGAACATATCTATATGCACCTAATACAAGTATGATGCCAAATCTTTAATGCAAACACCACGGCGGCTAACTCTATATCGTGGGTAGAGTAGTTCCTTTCATACACTTTGAGTTGCCTAGAAGCATAAGCTATAACCTTACTATTTTGCATTAACACACAACCCAAACCAAACCTACATGCATCATAATACACAACAAAACCCTCAAGCACATCCGGTTGTGACAATATAGGAGCGGTCACAAGTCTATCCTTCAATGTTTAGAAGCTTCTCTCACATTCATCGGTCCACACATACTTAACCTTCTTTTAAGTCAATTTGGTCATAAGGGAAGCAATGGAGGAGAACCCATTCACAAATCTTCTATAGTAACCCGCAAGACCCAAGAAGCTTCTAATATTCAACGGGGTCAATAGTCTAGACCAATTCCTAATCACATTGGTTTTCTTAGGATCCACCTTTATACCTTCCTCTGACACCATATGACCCAAGAATGCAACCTCTTTCAACCAAAATTCACACTTGTCATATTTAGTATACAAGCTCTTCTCCCTAAACCTTTGCAACGCAACCCTCAAATGACCTATATGCTCCTCCCTACTATGTGAGTAGATCAAAATATCATCAATGGAGACCACAACTAAGGAATCAAGGTAAGGTCTGAAGACCCTATTTATTAGGTCCATGAAGATGGTTGGTGTATTAGTCAACCCAAACGACATCACAACAAACTCATAATGCCCATATCTAGTCCAGAAGGTCATCTTAGTAATATCACTCTCCCCTACACTTACTTGATGATACCCGGATCGAAGACCAGTCTTAGAGAAGAAGCGAGCCTCCTACAATTGGTCAAACAAGTCATCTATTTTTTGAAGAGGATATCTATTCTTTATAGTGACCTTATTGAGTTGTCAATAGTCAATACACATTCTAAGTGACCAATCCTTCTTTTTCATAAATAACACCGGGGCATTGTAAGGGAATTGATTAGGTTTAATGAATCCCTTCTCCAACAAATCTTTCATTTGCTCTTTTAACTCTTTCAACTCTGCCGAGGCTATACAGTAAGGGGGAATGGAGATAGGTTAAGTATTAGGAGGGAGATCTATGCCAAAATCTATCTCCCTCTCAGGAGGGACAACGAGAAAGTCATTTGGGATGGCATCAAGAGACTTATTTACAATCGGAACTGACTCTATGGAAGGGATTTTGGACTCCACATCTTTAATCCTCACAAGATGATACAAACACCCCCTAGAAATCAACTTATGGACTTTAATGCATGAAATGAATCTACCCTTACCACCACATCTTGACTTTCCCACTCAAGGAAGGGTTCATTTGGGAATTTAAACTGGACCCTACGTGTCCTACAATCAATAGAAGCATAGTAGGTATGCAACCAATCCATCCCAAGAATGATATCAAAATCAACCATGTCTAATTCAACAAAATAACAAGGCAACAACTTATGCAAAATGCAAATAGGACAACTCCCATAAACTTTCCTAGCAACAATAGAGACACCAAAGGAGTAGACACTTCATATGCCTCATGCAACAACTCAGAGACAACATAGAACTTTTTAGCAATGAAAGGGTAATAAAGGAAAGAGTGGTACCCAGATCAATCAAAGCATATACATCAAGGTCAAAGATTTTCAACATATCGGTAACAACATCGGAGACCTCACCAACCCCTTGCCTCCCATAAAGGTCATAAAATCGATTGTTCCTTAGGGCACCACCTTAAGGACTACATCTTCCTATTGGAACCGCATTAGCACCCCAGATCTTGCCACAGTTTCTTGGACAATTTATCTTCTTGTAATCAAGCTCCTCACATTTATAGCACGTATTATAACCCTTCAAACATGGGACTCCATGACTTCTTCTACATTTAAGGTACATAGCAATAGGAGTCATACCACCAACACCTTGAGTCCTAGGGAAGTCATTGGCAAACCCCCTATTAGTAGCATTAGAAAGCCCTTAGCCTTGACAAAATCTTAGCACCTTTTTGGAATTTACCCTTAAATAGGGCCCGCTTAGCCTCATGCCCTGTTCTCTTCCTAAATTTCTCCTCCTCCATTTGCTCTCATAGGTCATCAAGCGAGACAAGTCTATATCGCTAATTAGCATGGTGGACTGGCATTCTTCACTTACCAAGTCGGAGACCCCCATCATGAACTTATTCATCCTAGATCTAGGATCTGCCACCAAATGAGGAGCATACTTTGAAAGTTGATTAAACTTGAGGGCATACTTCCTCACACTCATAGCACCTTGTCTCAAGTTCATAAACCCCACCAACTTTGCCTTTCTAAGCTCATTAAGGAAAAACCAATTAAGGAACGCCAATTTGAACTCCTACCAAAGCACCACATCGCCAACCCCCTTCTCACCCTTCCATTGATCATTCCATATTTAGGCTACCTCTTTGAGTTGGTGCGCCACTGACTCCGCCTTCTCATTTGGCCTAACATCCATGATATTCAAGAGTTTGTAGACATCATCAATGAACTCTTTTGGATCTTCATCCACCTTTGACCCATAGAAGACTGGAGGATTCATCCTTATGAAGTCTCTTACCCTAGCTCCTGGGTAGTAGCATGAGGGGCTTGGTCCCCTTGATTGACTTGGTTTGGTCACCACTTAGACAAACATTGTGAGAGCACCCCGGAGCACACCATTGGTAGGTTGCTCCTCGAGAGTTTGGACCTGCCTTATTCTAGTGTTTGGCATGATCTAGCATAGCAAAAAATAATTATTAGGGGGAAAAACTCAGTACAACTCTATAGAATGACATAGAATATGAAGAAGGGAAATATTTGCTAAAACATCTCATAGCCTCCTATTCATAGTCATGGCGCTCTTCACAACCATGAAAAGGACTCTAATCGATGTGGTGTGTTAGACTTCGAGGATCTATCAACCTAGTGCTCTGATACCAAGCTTGTCACAATCCAAGCCTAGATCATAGATGTGTCACTACTAATGGGGAACTCGAAGGAACCCCAAACATGCCTCCTAACTTGTCATTACATATCATTTGTCGCGAAAGTATATAAAAACATTAAACAGCAAGAATAGGTGCTAAGGGGATAAAGGAAAAGCTTGCGAAATATCATAGTCAAGAGACAAGAGTTAAGCTTATATCATAGATACATAACATGTCCAACAACTACCTCTACTACAAAGATAAGATCGAGGACCCAGACAAAGCAATCGGGCTCACCCTAATAGTCAAAATAGACAATAAATAAGAATGACTCAATACAAAATAGGAGAAACATTAGCTAAGGTCCCCGAAGTAGAAGACTCACCAACTAGCTTGAATAGCACTAAACTAGCCATGTGGAGGAGCATGGTGATCACCTTGGGCACCAGTTCCTACATGGTAACATCATGTAGGCATAAAGTATACATTAGTATGTTTAAATGTACTAAGTATGTAGGATGAAATGCAACAATAGATAGGCATCATATCAAAATGCATAATATGAAGCAGTAGTCATAATATACAACATGATATGTATCATCAATGCTTAAGTAAAATATGCTTAAGTAACTCATGCTCATACAGAATATCATATGTGTCGAAGAGAGCTAGCGAGCTATTCAAGGTACAAACCCCTTGGTGGTTGTATGGTATAAACACCTCACTTGGTTGATGATAATTACACCTTATCAAAAAGGTGGCGAAGTACAAATCTCTCACATGGTTGATGAGTACAAACCCCAACATAGTTACCCAGGCTCTTGTCCCCCTAGTTCGGGTTTGGACTAATGCAACACTTTTATATAGAGTATATCATATATATATAAGATCATTTTATCATTATATAGTCATTCATATCATATATCATGCTTTGGATATTCAACTCCTCAAGAAACCACATCCAGACATTTTATCAAACACTTAAAGGGTGGGAAGTGGTAGTATTAAACCATGTAAACTAGAAATGAAATAATGCAAGAAAATCCATTATAAAACCATCAATCAAACCCTTGCAACACCCTCAAGACTTATACATCAAAACCCCTCATCAAATCTTACAATAGATCCAAGATTTATATCTCAACACATAGAAAAATAGTCACAACTTTACATAGCTTTAACATTATGTGCATTAAATTTCTTAACAATCAAGACCCTTTTGTAAATCAACGTTAATCATGCAATCTAAGTAAAAGGAGGCTTGGGTATCATGGGTGAAAGGAACCCATGAAATAAACCTACATATCTTAGATTAGAGATGAACTTGGTGAAGATGTAGATGGACGCTTGAAGCTCGGAGAAGAATCTTACCTTGGGATGACAGTTTTGGGACTTGAATTTGGAAGTAAAAATATGGCTAAGTGTTTTGAGTCAGTATTGGGGAATATTTATGATGATATGACATGAAATAAGGCTAAGTGTATATAAAAACATTTTTGAGAACACTCCCCAAAGCCTTGAACTGAGATAGAAATCACTGGCAGCGAAATACACAAGTCCACCATGTGGACCAGTTGCAAAGGCCAAATTAACACATGTCCGTGAAAACTACGTGTTGCGGTGTTGTTGCGGATCATCTCTGTAAATTAAAATTTTGTGATTTTGAAATTATGATTTGATTGCTCTAAAATCGAAGTTAGACCCTTCTCTCCCTAATTTTGACCCCCTGAACAGGAATATGAAGTCAAATTTTTAAAATAGCAAACATATTTTTAGATATATGAAATTTAAAATTTTGAGCATTCTGTGGCACATTTTTGGACACTTTTTGGGGTCCTTAGGGATATTTGTCCCCAAATATAAAAGAGATGTATAAGACAAGAATGATCATAAACAAACTAGCTCCAACCAAAATGTAACATTACATTTAAACCACCATTTTTGAAATCTTAACATAAGAGTAAAATCATTATAACTTTTTAACTTAAACATGAATGCATATGAATGACATACGAGCTAAAACATAAGACTTGAAACCACATAAGGGACTTAGAATTAGTACCTTAGGCTTGAGTGGAGTGGAAAAGATAAGGATACGGCTTCTGCATGTCTGCTTCAGCATCCTAAGTAGCACTTTTAGTTTGTTTGTTCCTCCAAAGGACTTTAACGAATGCCACCTCCTTATTCCTCAATCTCTTCACTTGCCTATCTAGGAGAAGAACCAGAACCTCCTCATAAGCCAAGTTATCCTTAATAATACCCACAACATCAACAGGCACAATAACATTAGGATCACCAACATATTTTCGCAAAGTAGAGACATGAAACACCGGATGAATCAAATTCATTTAACTAGGCAACTTCAATCATAAGCTACCTTCCCAACCCTCTTTATCACTTCATAAGGACTAAAACAAACATACCCTAGACTCAACTTCCCCTTTTTACAAAAACGGACCACACCTTTCATTGCAGAAACCCTCAAATAAACCCAATCACACACTTTAAATTCAAGGTCTCTTCGTCTCACATCGGCATAAGATTTTTGACGACTTTGGGCTGGACTCAACCTTACCCTAATTGTCCTAACCTTCTTAAGAGCCTCTATAACTAGATCCAGTCCCAATAAATTCACCTCTCCAACCTCAAACCAACCAACTGGTGATCTATAATATCTCCCAAAAAGAGCCTCAAAGGAGTCATACCAATGCTAGACTGATAGCTATTGTTGTATGTGAATTCAATCAAAGGAATGTGGTCATCCTAACTGCCTCTCAACTCTAATAACATGCTCTAAGCGTATCCTCAAGGGTTTGAATTATCTTTTCAGCTTGGCCATCCATTTAAGGGTAAAAGGTCGTACTAAGGTGAACTTTCGTACCAAGACCCCTTTGAAAAGACCTCCAAAAGTGTGAAGTGAATTATGAACCGTGATCTGATAGGATAGACAAAGGAATCCCATGCAACCTCATTATCTTATTGATGTATAACCTTGCATACTCTTCAGCCCCATATGTGATCTAAATCGGTAGAAAGTAAGCTGATTTCGTCATCCTGTCAACCACCAGCCAAATGGAATCAAAACCTTTTCTAGTGTTGGGCAACCTAACCACAAAATCCATATTAATAACCTCCCACTTCCAAGTAGGAATATCTATGCCTTGGGTTAGGCCATCAGGCCTTTCATGCTCAGCTTTGACTAGTTGATAACTATGGCACCTGGAAACAAATTTGGCAATGTCCCTCTTCATGCCTCCCCACTAATACACATCCCTCAAGTCTCTATACATGTAGGTGGAATCGGGGTGGATAGAATAAGAAGAATTATGGGCCTCATCAAGAATCTTCTCCCTCAAACCATCAACACAAGGCACACACAACCTATGTTGGTACCTAGGGGCCCCATCTCCCCTTTAGGAGAAAATGCCTATTTTGCCCTGTTTACCAAGGCCTTCAATTCAAGCAAGCAGGAGGCAAGATCTTGTTTTGCTATCACCTCATCAACCAAAGAAGATTTGGAACTATAAACAACAATGACACCATCACCCACTTCTTCCAACCTAACCCCCAATCTAGCCAATCTATGCACCTCTCTTGCCACCTCCCTATCAGCACCATCAATATGAGCTAGGCTACCCATAGACACCCTACTCAATGCATCTGCCACTACATTTGCCTTACCCGAACGATAATGCGCACTCATGTCATAATCATTGAGAAGTTCTAGCCACCCTATTTGTCTCAAGTTGAAATATTTTTGAGTGAAGACATATTGGAGGATTTTATGATCGGTGAACACATCCATATGCGCCCCATACAAGTAGTGATGCCAAATATTTAATGCAAACACCACGGCGGCTAACTCTATATCATGGCTAGGGTAGTTCCTTTCATCCACTTTGAGTTGACTAGAAGCATAAGCTATGACCTTACCATTTTGCATCAACACATAACCCAAACCAACCCAGGAAGCATCACAATACACAACAAAACCCTCAAGCCCATCTGGTAGTGACAATGTAGGAGCGAGCATAAGTCTATCCTTTAATCTTTAGAAGTTCCTCTAACATTCGTCGATCCACACAAACTTAACCTTCTTTTGAGTCAATTTGGTCATAAGGGAAGCAATGGAGGAGAACCCATTCACAAATCTTCTATTGTAACCTAAAGGACACAAGAAGCTCCTAATATCATCTGGGGTCAATGGTCTAGGCCAATTCTTAATCACATCGATTTTCCTAGGATCCATCTTTATACCATCCCTCGACACCATATGACCCAAGAATGCAACCTCCTTCAAACAAAATTCACACTTGTCGTATTTAGCATACAATCTCTCCTCCCTCAATCTTTGTAACACAACCCTCAAATAACCCATATGCTCCTCCCTACTATGTGAGTAGATCAAAATATCATCAATGAAAACCACAACAAAGGAATCAAGGCAAGGTCTGAAGACCGTATTTATTAGGTCCATGAAGATGGCTGGTGCATTAGTCAACCTAAACGATATCACAACAAACTATTAATGCCCATATCTAGTTAGGAAGGTTAGCTTAGGAATATCACACACCCTCATCCTCACTTGATGATACCCAGACCGAAGATCAATCTTAGAGAAGAAGTTATACCCTTACAATATATCGAATAATTCATCAATTCTTGGAAAAGGATATTTATTCTTTATAGTGACCATATTAAGTTATCGGTAGTCAATACACTTTCTAAGTGACCCATCTTCTTTTT
Source organism: Solanum sejunctum (assembly GCA_025642045.1). Taxonomy (NCBI): domain Eukaryota; kingdom Viridiplantae; phylum Streptophyta; class Magnoliopsida; order Solanales; family Solanaceae; genus Solanum; species Solanum sejunctum. Next base: position 5,142 of record JAOTQJ010107528.1, on the reverse strand, counting down.
CACAAAAAACACTAGGGCACCCCAAGGGTATTGACTAGGTCTAGTAAATGCCTTCTCTAATAAATCTTTTAATTGCTCTTTTAACTTTTTTAACTCCATCGGGGCCATGCAGTAATAGGGAATGGAGATAGATTGAGTATCAGGAAGGAAATCTATGCAAAAATCTATCTCCCTCTCAAGAGGGATGCTGGGAAGGCCATTTGGAAAGACATCAAGAAACTCATTTGCAACAGGAACAAACTTTATAGAAGAGACTATAGACAACACATCTTTAACCCTCACAAGATGACACAAATACCCCCTAGAAATCAACTTATCGACTTTAATTCATCAAATGAATCTACCCTTGTCCACCATATCTTGACTTTTCAACTCAAGGATGGATTCATTTCAGAATTGAAACTTGACCCTATGGGTCCTACAATCAATAGAAGCATAGTGGGAATGCAACCAATCCATCCTAGGAATGACATCAAAATCACCCATGTCTAATTCAACAAGATCACAAGGTAACAACTTATTCAAAATTAAAATGGGACAACTCCTATAAACTTTCCTAGTAATAATAGAGGCACCAATATGAGTAGACACTTCATATGACTCATGCAACAACTCTAGGCAACATTGAACTTTTTAGTAACAAAAGGGGTAACAAAGGAAAGAGTGGCACTTAGATCAATCAAAGTATATACATCAAGGTTGAAGATTTTCAACATATTGGTAACAATATCGGGGACCTCACCAACCCCTTGCCTCCCATGAAGAGCATAAAATTGATTGTGCTTCGAGGTACCACCTTGAGGACGACCTCTTCCCAATAGAACTGCATAAGCACCCCTGATCTTTCCATGGTTTCTTAGACAATCTACCTTCTTTCCAAGCTCCCCACATTCATAGCATGCATCAAAACCCTTCAAGCATGGGCCTCCATGGCTTCTCCCATATTTAGGGCAAACATCAATAGGAGCCATCCTACCAACACCTAGAGGACTAGGGAAGACATTGGCAAACCCCCTATTCATAGCATGAGAAGGCCCTTGGCCTTGACGAAATTTAGCACCCTTTTAGAATTTACCCTCAAATCAGGCCCTTTGGCCTCATGCCCCCTTCTCTTCCTTAATTTTTCCTCTTCCATTTGCTCGTCATAGGTCATCAACAGAGATAAGTCCATATCACTAATTAGCATGGCGGACTGGCATTCTTCACTTACCAAGTCGGAGACCTCCATCACGAACTTATTCATCCTAGATCTAGGATCGGCCACTAACTGAGGAGCATGCTTTGAAAGTTGATTAAACTTGAGGTTATACTCCCTCACACTCAAATCACCTTGTCTCAAGTTTATAAACTCCACCAAATTTGCCTCCCTAAGCTCAATACGGAAAAACCGATTAAGGAAGGCAAATTTGAACTCCTCCTAAATAACCACATCACCAACCCCTTTCTTACCCTTCTGATGATTATATCATATTTGGGCTACTAAATTGAGTTGGTACGCTACCAACTCCACCTTATCATTAGGCCCAACACACATGATATTCAAGATTTTGTAGACCTCATCAATGAACTCTAGTGGATATTCATCCACCTTTGAACCATAGAAGAATGGAGGATTCATCCTGATAAAGTATCTTACCCTAGCTCACGGGGTAGTAGCATGAGGGGCTTGAGCCCCTTAATTGTCTTGGTTGGCCACCACTTAGGTAAGCATAGTGAGAGTGTCTCAGAGATTACCTTTGGTAGGTTGATCCTCGAGAGTTTAGGCCTATCTTTATCTAGTGTTTGGCATGATCTAGAATAGCAAAGAACAATCATTAGGGGGGAAAACTCAATACAACTCTATAACATGACGTAGAATGCAAAGAAGAAAAACATTTCCTAAAATGTCTTATAGCCTCCTATTCATAGTCATGGTGCACTTCACAACCATGAATAGGACTCTAATTGACACAGTGTGTTAGACTTTGAGGATCTATTAACCTAGTACACTAATACCAAGCTTGTCATGGCCCAAGCCTAGGGCCTAGATATGACACGGCAAATGGAAAAATCGAAGGAACCCCAAACAAGCCTTTAAACTTGTCAATACACATCATTGGTCGTGGAACCATATAAAAACATTAAAGAGGAAGAATAGGGGCAAAGAGGCTAATTGAAAAGCTTGCACAATATCATACTCAAGAGACAAGAGTTAAAGTCATATCAGAGATACATAACATATCCAACAACAACCTCTACTACATAGATAAGAGCTGGGGTTAAGACAAAGCAACTGGGCTTACCCTAACAGTCAAAATAGACAATAAAGAAGAATGTCTCAATACATAATATGAGAAACATAGCCTAAGGTCCCCGAAGTGGAGCACTCACCAACTAACTTGAATAGCACTGAACTAGCCATGCGAAGGAGCATGGTGATCACCTTGGGCACCGATTCTTACATGGTGACATCATATAGGCATAGAGTATGTGTTAGTATGTATGAATCTACTAAGTATGTAGGATGTAATGCAACAATAGATAGTCATAATAATCAAAATGTATAATATTAAGCAATAGGCATAATATACAATATGGCATGTATGGTCAAATGCTTAAGTAACTCATGCTCACACAGAATATCATGTGTAGAAGAGAGCTAATGAGATATTCAAGGTACAAACCCCTTGGTGGTTGTATAGTATAAACCCCTCACTTGGATGATGATAACCACACCTTATTAACATGGTAGCAAAGTACAAACCCCTCACATGGTTGATGAGTACAAACCCCCAATATGGTTACCCGTACTCTTGTCCCCTCGGATCGAATATAGTCTAATGCAACACTTTATAAAGAGTATATCATATATATAATCTCATTTCATCATCATATAGTCATTCATATCATATCTCATGCTTTGGACCTTCAACTCCTCAAAAAATCACATCTAGACATATTATCAAACACTTAGAGCGTGTGAAGTTGTAGTATAAAACCATGCAAATTAGAGATGAAATCATGCAATAAAATCTATTATAAAACTATCAATCAACATCATGCAACAACCTCAAGACATATATATATCAAATCCCCTCATCAAATGTTATAGCAAATCCAATATTTATAGCTCAAAACATAGCAAAACAGTCACAACTTTACATAGCTTTAACATAGTGTACAGTAAATTTCATAATAATCAAGACCCTTTTGTAAATAAACTTTCAATCATGCAATTTGAGTAAAAGAAGGCTTGGGTTTAATGGGTTAAAGGAACCCATGAAAGAAACCATGTACCTTAGCTTAGAGATGAACTTTGTGAAGATTAGAGATGGAGGCTTGAAGTTGGATAAGAACCTTGAAGAAGAACCTTAGCTTGGGATGAAGGTTTGGGACTTGAATTTGGGAGTGAAAATATGGATAAGCATTTTGAGTGAGTATTGGGAAATGTTTAGGGTGATATAAGGGTGAAATAAGGCTAAGCATAGGTAAAAACACGTTTGCCAATATTTAGGTCCAAGACCCTAATGTCTTGGACTGAGATAGAAATCACTTGCAGTGAAATACACAGGTCTGCGATGGGGACCTATTGCGGAGTCCAAATTAACATATGTCTGCGACAGCTGCATGTTGCGGTGCTGTCACGGTTTATATCTGGAAATTAAAATTTTTGAAATTTAAAATTATGATTCGATTGCTCTAAAATTGAGATTAGACCCTTTCCCCCTAATTTTGACGCCCTATACAAGAATAAGAAGTTGGATTTTTGAAATAGTAAATGGATTGTGAGATATATGAAATTTAAAATTCTAGGCTTTTTGAGGCACATTTTCAGGCTTTTTTGGGGGTCGTTTCAAAGGTCAAATTTGCAGCTTATAGAAACCTGCCGGACAGGACCACAGGACCCCAATTATGGGTCATGGTTCATTCCACAAATCATGAAAAGGGAGTCTCCTCTAGTAACATTTTGAATGCTTGGAGATTTTCTTTGAATGCTTACGTCTCGTCAACCTATGTACGAGTTGTATGATATTTTGTACTCCTAATTTCAGAAATTAATATTCTTACCAAGTCTGACCATTATTCCATGAGCATATATTATGGCTCGTGGGATCATCTATGTCCTATAGTCCCCTTCGTAATCCCATTTATACTAAAAATTTTCCAGATTACATTCCTTTGGAACTTTCACACCTTCCCACTTGTAGAACCTTACACTATGACAAAAAAAAGATAGTGAAAACCTGATGTGTTGACAACATATGATACTTTTGATGCTTTAAACTTAGAATGTTGTGTGTTTTTGATGTTGTGTTCGTAAGTTTAATGTGTTTTTGTGCTGATTTTGCTGGATTTTTGGATTTGAGATGTTTTGGGGCTAAGTTGTGCAGATTACATATTTTTGAGGTTTGACGAGGCCTTGTAATGGTCATGGTTCATTCTATGAGCCATAGACGGGTTTCTTGGGTCAAATCCAATGAAAGGACAATTCCTCAAAGTTAAGTTACGTGTTACCGAATGAGTCATAGACCACTTGATGTCTCATACATGAGTTCTTGCCTTGAGGATCAGAGATTTTGCATATGTTCTGAAGAGGTACCAGATGAAATCTCTTATTGACCATAAGTAAGAAGACTATTCGTAGGAAGGGTTCATGTATTGAAGACCAATTTTGAGCAGTACAGTCTATGAAGCCTAGTCAGAGGTTGTGATTCCATCTACGTCCCATAACTATATTCGTCAAAGTTCCCGATTTCAATATTCGTATTTCATTTAGTATTCAATTTCTTTTTACTATAAATAGGTTTTTAGGCTTTTTTTTTGGGGAAAGAGAGAGCAGTTAGAACATCCAAAACTTGATACTTGAGATTAATATTTTGTTCTTGGAGATTTCTTATGAATTACTTGTGACATTATGTTTGCAATATAATCTTGTGATTTTCATGAAGAATTTGGATTTCGTGTTCATCAATTCATCATTGTGTGTTTAATTATGTGAATCCATAATATGATTCTTTCATCTACAATGAACACAAGTAGCTAAATCCACAACTAGGGTTGTGGGAACTATGAAGAACTAACAAAGTAACAACAACAACAACAACAACATACCCAGTAATATCCCACAGGTGGGGTCTGGGGAGGGGAGATTGTACGCAGACC
>JAOTQJ010107517.1:0-11237 GCA_025642045.1 Solanum sejunctum | reverse complement strand
ATCTGTGTCTCCATTTTATTATCTTGCCAAATTTATTTTATACTTTTCAATATCAAATCCCGATCCTTATCGCGCTTTCGCTATCGCTTGTTTATTTCCTAACAAGTTACCAATTAAATAAGAACACATGTTCAATTTTTTCACTCTTCACTTGCCTTCAAGAGAGTAGGATGTATTTATCATATTCCATTCTAAAATGGTTTAAGAGGAAAATAAGATCTTAGTTAAGTTAATATATATTGTTGAGATTTCGATCACAATTTAAGAGGTACTTATGCATAATCCTTCCTGAAAATTATTAAAAGAATAAACTTTAAATGAAAAAAATATATTATTAATTCTTATTAAAAAATGTAACCTCCAATTTATGTTTAACATTAGATCATCAAAATGTTTGCGCCAGCTCCAATATTATCTAACCTTATCATAAATACTTAATAGGTCATCTTTGGACGAAGTCAATAGCCTTGCCTTGTTGATTTAAGTTAATATGTTAAATCACTTTCAATAGGTAAAACTCGGACAATGCCGTAAGATCCTAGAAATCAATTAAAATAATTACAAATATTATACTATTTATAAGAAGAATTAATAGAAATGTTTGATCTCAGAACAGATTAAAGAAAAATTTGTGTTTTTTTTTTTTTGTATAATAGCAAACAGTCATTTTCTTATAGATTATTTAGCTTGTCAATTTTTCTGTCATCCATAAGATTTCTACGTATTACAACAATAATTTCTACTTTAACATTATTATATTTCCTTTGATTGCTTCATCATGACCGATTCAAGCAAATCAATAACAACAAATTAATGTAACTATCAAAGAAAGGTAAAATAATTAAATTACACTATCAAGGAAGCTAAGTGGGGGTTGGGAGCTTTTCTGTCGATCTTGCATTTATATTAGAAAAATATATTTTACAATATTTTTTCTTTTTTTTTTAGAACTTTCAAACTCGTAATCCCAGTTGCCTCTGGTTACACTGATATAATTCAAGTTGAAATTTTGATAAATATCAATCTTAGGACTCAAAGATTCGTTTTAAAAAAATAATAGGTAAAATCCAACAAAGACATAACGTTCATAAGGTAATAATCTATTTTTGTGGGCATACTGCTTAAAAAAAAATGTAAAATATGGGACCCAAAAAGTGGACACCACACCTAAAAACTTTATCATTAGTTTATTTTTTTTTTATTTTTTCACCAGATGTTCAATGCTCACATTGAAGCCTGACTATATTTGAAGTTGTATTGTGTAGGATTCCAATTAAGGAAAAGAATTCCTTACCAAGAATCTTTCTATTCCTAAGACTCGAACCCGAAATCTCTAATGAAGAAAAAAGTAACCTCATCCGCTACACTGCCTCTTTTGGTAGTAACTTTATGGTAGAGTATAGAGATAGATAATTGAATATTGATAAAGCTAACCATTTGGTCTTGAAAGGGGCCATGCACGCTTTTGTAGTTCATAGTGAGCAAGGTTGACTATATTAAGCCAATTACATGAATCAAAGATTAGGTTTTTGCAAACCAATACGTGTAGAGGTGTACCTAGAGTAGCTAGATCATATTGATTCAGATTGATTAACTATTAAATTAAATTCTTCAAATTTATAAATCAAACCAAATTAATAAAATTTGGGTTTTTCACCTCGAGTTTTTTTTTTTTGACTTTTTGAGTTTGGTTTTTTTTTTGATTTTTTTGATAAAGTATTCATACAAACAAGTAATTAACTTTTATTTCAAATATTTTTTAGTTCTATGAAAATACAACTGTCTGATTTATTTTTTTAAGAAAATAATATAAAATATGATATGAGTGATGATATTAAAATATTCAACAAAAAAATAATGATAAAATGATATGAATTAAATATTACAAAATAATAAGTTACTATGGAAAATTGGAAATGATCATAATTTATAAGTACAAAATCATGCTAAAGCATGTCTAATAGTTATAAAATACATGACCAAACATTTAAAGTTAAAAGTATATTTAGGATATGCATTTTAATTATTTATACCAATATAAAATCAAAAGGATAGATATTCAATATTATTTCATTGTTAGTGTTGAATTGATTTTTTTTTGTTAACATTATCATTGATCATTTGATTTCAACTTGAGCTTTATTAGAGTTATTATATATGTAATTATGTATCCTTTATTGGTTCATTCAAAATTTTAAGTCTCAAACTTGCAATAATATGTTAAAATAAAAATTAAGAAAAAGTATTAAAAATATTAATAAATTGTCTTAAAATAAATACTTTTATATTAAAATAAATTATATATATATATATATATTGGGTTGGTTTAATTTAGTCTTTTAATTAAAACAAAATCAATCCAAGTATAGTAAGTTTTGTTTTTCAACACCCAACCAACTTCGATTTACTATTTGATTTTTATTCGCCCCTAATTCAATGTGCTTGAAAAATAATATTAATAGGCATTTGGTCAGCTATGAACATTTTTAGTGCTTATGCGATTAAAGTGGGCTGGGATGAGTAAGTCAAAAAGCTCTTTGGGGAGAATTTAGATGAGGTAGTGAGATATATATCGCTTATCGAAAATATTTTCATTGATGAAGATTATAATGGTCATATATATTCATATATCATCTAGTGAGTTTGATGATGTTCATGGTTGCTTTGATTTTGGGGAGAGGAATGAAGTGAGGCGACATTCTTGGATTTTGCTAGTCTTTGAGCTAGTTATTGCTAATTTATATTTTTCAAAGAGGAAAATTCACCTGGTTACTTTTCATAGCATAGTAATTGAGATTCAGATAGAACTACATATTCCTTCGGATAGAGGCTTTTTTGAGGATTGCATGGTTATTTCAAGTAAAAAATATTTGGCGATGGACTTGAAGATTAAGAGGGATGTGAGGAAGAAGACCCTTTATATGATTGATCGAGGATTAGATAGGGGAGTTTGACTCCTATCATTTGTCGAGAGATATGGGACAAGTTGATTGATTTGGTGGCATGGAGTAATAGCGGCGATGTAAACAACATGTGGAATATGACTGCTAGTTGCATTAGAGAAACAACTATTGAGTTACTAGGGTTTTTGAGAGGGATTTGTGGCGGGCGTCGAGAAGATTTATAGTGGAATAGAGAAGTTCAAAGCAAAGTGAAGGCTAAGAAGGTTTCCTATATGAAGTGATTGGAGTATATATATGAGGATAAGAAGCAAAAATTTGATGGACGTCAAGGAGATTGATGGTTTAATAGAGAAGTTCAAGGCAAAGTGAAAGTTAAACATGTTGTTTATATAAAGTGGTTAGAGTGTATGTACGAGGATAAAAAGCAGAAATTTAAGGATATTTATAAGACGGAAAAGACAGAAGCAAAGTCAGTGCTCAGGAGTACTAAGACAATAGCTTTTGAACGCTTTTATGCTAAAGTAGGGGATAAAGGTAGAAAAAAGAGATTGTATAGGATCGTGAAAGAGAGATGGAGAATCACGACTTAGATCAAGCGCATAAAAGATGATAGATGGGATATTAGTGGACGGGGCCTCTATTACGCAAATGTCATATAAAACATACATGTCTATTTGTTTAATTTCATACAAATTTAAGTACCTACTTGTACACATTCAAAGTTGGAGGGCATAAACGCTAGGTAAAGCTTAATTAAATGGCATATCTATATAACATCCAAAGTTGAAGGGCATAAATGATAGGGATCGTTATCTCAGGATAATAAATCCCAGATAAGTTAGCCTGTGATAAATTATCCCACCATATATGAGATAACTTATCCCATCACTAACGCAAAAATGGTGGAATAAATAGTCCAAGGATCATCTTATACCTACAACCAAATATAGAATAAAACAATCCATATTTTATCCCCAAAATTATTATAACTTATGCCTTAAAATCTATTCTGTACATAACTAAAAGGTGCAGGTTTGTGCCTCTACAAAAACATATTATTATCTCACCCCATAATTAGTTTATCCCTTTTTTGTGAACTTTTAGTTTTGTCAACGGCAGGCTTATTACTGATATGTTTTGCTTGCTCATGAGATTAACACAGTTAAAATCTTTTTGTTTTGAATATGTATTCTTTACTAAAGGACATAAAGTATTCATCATTTGCACAAATTCGCCATAGTTTGAGCAGCAATGACATTAAAGATGAAATGTCCCTAAAATACCAATATTTTTAGTAACATTTTAGTCTGTAATCCCAATTCCAGTCTACTTAATTAGTTTCTGAAATTCAGAATCTCCAAATAGCAGAATTGCTGCATGTACATGCACAGGATTTGTTCTTTCAGAGACTCACCAAAAAAATATGAACATGAGAAACACAAGAACACTCATTGGACTCTTAGAGAAAAACATCCTCTAAACACCCACTGAATATATTCAGGCACTACTTGAGGCATAATAGGCCAAGCTACCCTGTTCAAACTCTGGATACTGTTTTTGAATATTTGAAAATCATAATAAATTTCTTACTGTATACTTGACAATATTACATGGAACAAGTGTACATTTTCACATGGTTTATAGAGACGTGATTCAAAATTCACAATGGAATCGCTTGCAAGAGATCCAAGCAGCTTGCGAAACACATCACAAAAGCGACAAACATGGGAAACAAATAACGCTTACAATTCAACATTATCATGGCATCACTACTGAGATTATTTCCATACCGGCATATGCAATAAGCCACATTACAGTACACCTCGAGGCATCGTAATCACATGTACAAAAACAAGGATTTAATTTGTACAAAATTTTAGTTTAGGAGAAAAAAGAGAACTCTGTACATCCTTACACCTTTGCTTCCAAATCACTGGTTCTTGAAAGACTGCAGAAAAAGTATCAGTTAATAAATCAATTATTAGTTTGAGACTTCATTATAATTCTTTTTAAGAGTTTCATAGTTAAAACCTCAAAGTTTTTGGATGCATCCTTGATCTGGTCAGCAATTTGTCGTTTCGTCTGTTCAGCTGCATGTATAAAAACAGATGTGTGCTCAGAACAGCCTGAAAACTTGATTAGAATAAAGAAGAGAAAATGGTATATTAGTTACCCATTTTAGATAGATCTTCCAATCTCCTCGAGGTCCTTACGGCAAATCTTTGGAAACCATGGCTGAGAATTGAGATTAAAAGAAAAGATACGGTTAGTGGGCATATTTTGAAGAAGACCATCAGTATAATATATCAGGCCTCATAATAGAGGACATCAACAAACAGACAGAGTAGAGGACATCTTAACAAAGAAAAAACATTAGATTTCCCACGGTAGCAGAAGGATCTGTTTCAACTTTTTATAGGACCAATTTATCCTTTTACCCAGAGAAATAGTCAAATGAACTTTTTTGCTTTTAACAGGTCAGTCACATGAAGTAATTCCAAAAATTGATTCCTGAATCCAGGCAAACATCATCATTTTAATTCTGTCGACAGTTTTATATCAACTAGGATGTCAACAAGCATTCGGCATCATAAGAGAGAAGTGGTAATACTTGTAAATACGACCTGATCCATTGAAGCTATAACTTGCCTAAAAAGCCACAAGCCCACAATAGTAATGCAACAACTACTTTATAGATTCCTAATGTTTTTTACAACTAATAGCTGCAAAGGAATTCTTTTTTTTAATGTTTTCATTTGATTGAAATTGCATAGACAACAACAACAACAACAACAACATACCCCAGTGCCTCAAAAGGCTCCCGCTCATTGCGGGGTGAGGGGGGGTCAGATGTACGCAGCCTAACCCCTATGTTTAAAAACATAAAGCGACTGTTTCTAGATGACCCATGAGGAGCGTCGAAAGTTGCATTGACTAACTGCTATTTCACGAATGAAAAAAGCGCAGATAGTTTAAAGAGCCATTTTGCATAGACAGGCAAAATGATTTTCTTCATCGCATTCGCCCACTGTAGTGCAATAGTCTAAGATGTGAGTTGTGACAAACACAAACGACACATGCATAGGAGGTGGCAGGTATCCCATGATATTAGTCAAGGAGCGCAAGATGGTCTGAACACCAAGGTTATCAAAAAATAAAAAATAAAGGAACACACAACTCACTTTGAAGGGAAGAAAACCATAAATCTCTAGAGATAAGATATTAAAAAATCTTTCTCAATAAAAACATAAATAAACATAGAGATAAAAAGATAATCCAAGCCGTATGATGATACGAAATCTCCATCATCTTCACAATCATTACAACCTACCAGCAGCCTGCAGAGTCATCATTGATAAGCTTAAGATGAGAAGTACTAAACCAACCACTCCACAGTTGATACCCTTTGTAATGCATGAAAGTCGGATACTCCAACTTTGGGGGTCAAAGAATCTGAGATGTCATAGTGAAGAAAAACATGAGTGATGAATTTGATTGAATTGAATTTGGTCCAAGAATCTAAGGATTGCCGAGAATTCTTGATCTCTCTCAATTCAAAATATCTATGATTCATTGATTACTCATAAATTGCATTAATTGGGAGACCTGAACTTGGCGAGTTTTTCTATTCTCAACTCTGTGCACATCTAAACATAGGTTGGCCTAATTTATAGCCTAAACCCAACTGCAAACACTGTCACCTGTAAAGATATGGCACCCAGGAGTCCAATTTCATCACCTCGCTTTCCGTTGGGCCGGGCGTTGTGCGACCAAGGAACCCGTTTTGGATTTTGGAGTTTTCGCCGTGGTTAAAAAATCTTTGATTTTCTTTCTTGCTCTTCCTTAGCAGCGGCCTCACACAAAAAGATTTGTCTAAGCAAGAAGGATGAAAGGGACGCTCTCCTTTTAATCGCTCAAAATGAAAGCGGCCTGTCCTCTCCACGACCTCTTTTGCCCATACTGAAATTCCAGGACGAGTAACCCCAAACCCTTCTAGAGCCCAAACCTCCATTTCTCCTATCAATTCCAATGCAGACCGTCCGCTCTCAATTCATCAGGAACTGGAAGGACAGAAGTCTCTTTTCCATCCCTACTTTCCTGGATGAATTAAGAAGTTTTCTAGTCACCCGGTGTGATAACTTCGGTTTTGGCTCCACTCCAGTAAGCATCACCTCCAATTCCTCCAGTGCTATTCTAAAATATTGGCACGTGTCTCATTTGTCATGGACCTGATTTATTTTGCTAATCAATATATTTAAATCACAGTTAAAAGATAATCTTTACTAATATTACTGATCGATAGTTCAAGCGATTTATCAATTCCGGCTATCCAAAATCCGAAACTTGCCGGAATACCTTCTGTAAGCTTCTTTTTGTCTTCTTAATAATTGATTATGCCCCAAAACTTAGTAAATATAGAATTAAATGGAGAATCTGTAAAATAAATTGTTAGCCATGGTTTTAGATATTTCAGTTAATACATGAACCAGATCCATTGAGTCATTTTAGGATAGCACTGGATAGGAGCCGAGTCCGATACTCCGATAACTTCAAACTTGAAAAGAGCTAAGATTAAATTGGTAACAGAAGATGTTTAACAAAAAGGATCAATATGTTTCAATCTCAAACTCTACATCAACAACAAAAATTTGCACTTCACGGAAAATACGGAAATATAAATAGATAAGAAAAATAAAGCAAAAGCAATGAACAATTAGATTTACCTGTTGGCGAGTCCATTAACGATCAATTCGTTGGCCACATAAGAAATAACTCTATGAAGAAAGTTTCCTCCTCCCGCCATGGCTGACTTCTACAACTTCACAGATGCAATAACAGATTTCAACAAATTAGTAAAACATAAGCGTATATATGGAAGGAATCAGCTAAATTAGGTTCGCGAAGCTTCGAGAACACGTAATGGAACTCTTCAGTTGTAGCGCTAGGAGGCCTAAATATTATTAACGGGTTTTCACAGATGGACTTGGAATGGTAATCGATCAGAGTCGAGCGTTTCGGAAAAATTACTCAAATACACCATTTAATATATTTTAAAAACTTTTATCTATGAATTTTTTTTACAATTTTCTCTTTTCTTATTTCTTTCTTGAGTTTTCTAATACAAGACTCTACACATTTTAACTTCAATTTTAACTTCTCTAAAATCATACATAAAGTACAGGTTTTATTTCAGGCAATTTTTAATTTATAACTGGTTGTTTCTTATTTTTCTTATTACGTTAGAATTTTTTTAACAAAAGTAGGAGAAATTTTTCATCCATCATTTTTGGCTTTCAATACACCAATTTCTTTTTTTTAAAAAAAATTCAAATCAGTGTTATTCATTTTAACATATAAAATTCTCACCTATCTTTTAGTATTAATTTTACCTAATTAGTTTCTCAAAATCAAAATCTTTCTCAAAGGGAAAAAATATTGATCAAATTAAAGACCTTTCTCAAAATCAAGATGTTCATCAAATTAAAAATGTTTGATATTACTCATGAGTTTGATTCTGATGGTGATAGTTTTCATAAAAATAAATTCAAACAATAAAACTTTTCATTCATGAAGAAATTGTAAAAGAAGAAAACTAAAATGATATAGATTCAACTTTAAAATTTTAAATTGAAAAAGCTTCTAAAAAAGAATGAGTAAAAAATTGATCCAGCTAGTACACGTCTTTCTTTATCAAAGGTTTTAAAAACGGAGGATGCACTTTAACTTTTTCTTCTGTTTTTGAGCACTTAAAGTTGTACCTTTTAGCTTGATAAATCCATGAGACACCCATAATTTCTAACTGCTCAGCAGTTATTGCTCCCTGCGACTATATTAAACAAATTTGGAGTCTCCTGCATTAAGTTTTATTTGCAATTACAGCATCAATTACATTAAAAGTTTTACATGGAAGAACAATCAGAAGAAGAGCACAAAGGAGGAAACCATCCAAGAAAACTAAATCTCAATGCACTTGTTATGTGTCTTGTTATTCTTTCTTGGAGAGAGATGCAAACAATAAGATGGAAAATATGAATGAAATACTCTCATATAAATTTTATTAATTATATGCCTTTATATAGGCACATAAATAGAGTAGTAGACTCTTCTTACAGCTAAAGTAGTAGACTCTTACAAAAACTAACTGAAGATACTTATTGTAATATCCTTTATATTTTTAATGAAAGATTAATTAATAAATTTATTAATCATTAATAATTTTTATTAAAATAATTAGAAAAAAGAGGGCCCAGCCCCTTTTATTTTTAATTTCCACACAACAAACAAAATAAAAGGGGGAAACGGCCAATTCTTTTTTACAGAACTGTCGCAACAGAAAAAAAAAACTTGAGCGGTTCTTTTTCTTCTTCTTTCGCTCTTTTCTCTTTGAAAAAAAATACACAATTCACAAGGTGATTTGGGAAAAACTCATAAATAGAATTAACTTGATCTTTATACCACTATTTTGGGTGTAAAGTGTAGATATTTTCTTATTTATTGTGTGTTCTTGTTAGTTGAAAACATATTTGTTAGAATTTTCACCAATTGGATTTTAACAATGAGATTTAAAAATACTTTTACTTTTAATTTATAGTCTAAGAAATTGAGTATTAGAGTTTAACCCTAAACTTGAAGACTAGGGATATTGAAGCTTGAGTTTGGCCAACATAATTAATATCGATAATCAATATTTTTTCATAGATTGAGAAAAGTAAAGGTTGTTTTTGTTGGTGTTCTACGCGTGCAAGGCTGTGGAACTTGTCATTAATAAGGTAAGTGAAACTTTAAGCTTTAGTGCTTGTTTTTCAAACATGACTTAAAAAAAATACTTTTCTCTGTCTGGTGTATGTTTTGGGACAAGCATGTGCTTGATAGAATTGATGTTTCTATAATAAATCCTAGATATGCTATTTTTGAGAAGAACATCGAATATTTTCATGAGTTATATATAATGTGATGTTGAATACCCTTCTTTATTACTGTGATGTGGTTACTAGAAGCATACTTAACTGCTGTAATATGTTAGGGGCATACCCATGCTGCCCTAATATGTTAGGGGCTTTGTAAACGCTGTCATAGTACATATTTAGAGCATTATACATGTTGTCATGGACTTGTTGGGGTGATTGATTGATCCCATTTGTTGCCGTTTATGACAGGTTTTAAGTGTGGATTGAATTGAGACATGTAGTGACCATTTTTGTACATTTGTTTGAACTTATTGAGATTATTATGAAGTATATACCTGTGTATATTATTTATGTATAATCGACGTGCAGATGTATTTTATAACTCTTGTTCGAGGGGTATTAAAATAGCGAGTCGAGGATCTTACTAGGTTATATTTATATATAGCTCACTCCTTACTAGCGTGTCAATGCAGATACTATAGCAGAGGGCGAGACTTGTGGCTGAAGAGTTCGTTTCCATAGATTTTGTTGCTGAAGTGAGCCTTTGCATTGTTCGTGGAGGCTACTACTTCAGCTCTATCTAATATAGTTTATGTTTTTTCTTCTTTTTGGGGTTTGTAGGCCCGTCAGTTAAACTCATATCACTTCATTAGATGCTCCATGATCTTATTGTGGGATTTGGGCTAGAGATATTTTTGTTAAATGACCTTTTCTTTTTATAAATTGATATGAAATTTTGGTTTGCTAGTTACTCTATTGTTATGTGTATTAATGAGTTTTGGAGTTGCACATTATATTCTTAGTGTTTTGATAGTTTGGGGTGTGTATGAATATTTGATTCTCCCGACAAATGTGTGGGCCGGTGTCAGTCACATCTAGGGGGTATTTTGGGATGTGACACTTATTTTAGAAAACTGTATCAAAAATAGGAAATATCCACACACCTAGTGTCGTCCCACAAGTGCAGCCTAGGGACGATAGGATATACATGGACCTTATCACTCTATACAGTGTATGGACCCCTAAAGGTAGATACACCAAATATTTGCAACATGTTTCTCCCCTATTTAACCAATTCAAATTTGATTTTTTTCCTTTTTTGCAATCGTTCATATCGTCTCAATGAGACAATGATACTTCAGATTGTTTTGAAATGCCATGGACTTGTTGATCACTCAAAATATTTTTTTGACATGTAAAAATTATGCTCAAGATTGATGATTATTAGCATGACATATCAAAATGAACAAGCTTGAGATAATCCATATACATGAGGTTATTCTACAATGTGAGTAGAAATATGTACCTGAGGTTTGTATTAGTTTTTTTTTCACAAAAGGATGGAGTATATTCTTGTATTGAGGATGGTCCCATTCTAAAGTTTTCCATGATTTTTCGTCCATTCTGATAAATTCAAGATCTGGAC